>CM074452.1:9791854-9921854 GCA_037101425.1 Elopichthys bambusa | reverse complement strand
AAACATTTTTCCTGCATAGGTTGCTGGAGTCAAAGCGTCTGGGACAGCCAGGTACGCCAGGTGGGCAGGATTTAGAGGAAGCGCTCCGGTCTCTCTCAGAGCGTCAGGAGAGCCACACATCAGAGCGTCCGTTCTTCGAGGTGGAGCGAGAAAGGAAACTGCGCGCTCTGCAAAGTGGAAGCAGCGGCAGTGGCGGTGGCTCCAGCGGCTTCCTGACGCCCAATGGCAGTATTGTATCCACAGGAACTAACTACTCTGGCACCTCCACGCATTCCTCAGGCACAGGCTCCTCCCGCTCGTACCTGCCTGAACGGCTGCAGATAGTAAAGCCACTGGAGGGTCAGTAGATGCACACATGGAGTTTAAATAGTCATGAAAGAGAAACATTTAGATAAAAAATAAACTAATAATAAATAAAAACATAAAATAATGAGTAAATAATAATAAATATACTCCTATGTATGATATCATTTCCAGTTTGATGTTTTTTTTTTTCCCCATCACGTTTCTGCATGTTACCCCACATGACTTTGATTAGGTGGATGAAAAAATTTCAAATATTAAAGGATTAGTTCACTTTCAAATGAAAATTACCCCAAACTTTACTCACCCTCAAGCCATCCTAGGTGTATATGACTTTCTTCTTTCTGATGAACACAATCAGAGATATTTTAATAAATATCCTGATGCATCTGAGCTTTATAATGGCAGTGAACAGGGGTCACAAGTATGAGCTGAAGAAAGTGCTTCCATCCACATCCATCCATCATAAACATGTACTCCACACGGCTCCTGGGGGTTAATAAAGGCCTTCTGAAGCAAAGTGATGCGTTTGTGTAAAAAAAACAAATATACATATTTAACTAGTTATGAAGTAAAATATCTAGCTTCTGCCAGACTGCCTTCCGTATTTAATGTATGAAGAAAGTATAAAATTTAAAATTAATATAAAATATAAAATTAAGAATTTCTAAAAGTAAATGTATCATACAAGCAAAGTGTTTTGTGATTGTCAAACACCACTGAATGAATTCAAGGAGCACATTTTCATTACGCCAAACTGTTTGTCTTTACTATAAGCGAGTCTCTTTTGAATGAATGTGCTTGTCACTCGAAACCGCAACGGATAAAGGAGCAAACCACATTTACAGTATCAAACCAATGTGTCAGAGCTGTATATACGCAGGTTTTAAAGCATTTAAGGTTTTGTATCAACAAAAAACAGAGGAGATGACTGTATTATATACCAAATAATGCTGTAAGAACCATTTTAAACATGGTCTGAAAAATCTGCAGAGATGTTTTGGAAATTTGAGTCTGGAAAAGTATGGAATTTTGAAATGTGTAGGAACTAGGTGTGTCGCGATATACCGGTTTCATATTTAAAAATGAAATATTATTACGTTAGGGGTTGTCGCAATATAACGCGATAACCATAAACTTTTTTTTTTTTTTTTTTTCTCAAGGTTTCTATAGATCTCACAATATATCGTCATTGTGAATTCTTTTGGCCACGATAATAGTGCAGTGAGAAATCTGATATTGTTACAGCTTTTGAACCCTGAAAAATAAGAAATAATAAAAATAATAATACAAGATATTAACTATTTAATAAGGTTTTCCTTTTCAAGGATTTCATTTTTATAAAGAGCATTATAATGACAGCTGTACCACCCTGACATTTGACTTTATGTATCAAATGAAATATAATATAATATAATATATATTAAAAAAAATCTGGACAAAACTGAACATTTCATTGACCCATTTACTTGCCACTGTCCACAGGCTCAGTAACTCTGCACCAATGGCAGCAGCTGGCCAAGCCCAATCTTGGGGGCATCCTGCATCCACGGCCGGGTGTCCTCACCAAAGACTTTAGAGAGCTGGACGTGGATTTTCAGCATGTCTACAGCCTCAACGACCTTGAGGAGGATGAGCCTGATCTGTCCAAATTTCCCAACCTCCTGCACGGCACCTTGGGTAAGAACCCAATCAAACTTTCTTTTTAATTCTTTTGTTTGTTTGATTTCTGAAGTACTCAGTACACTTCAGATCCAATAAGGTGTTAGGTTTCAGTATATATTTATTTCTAAATGACTATTTTCCCCATGCTTCATAGCAATTATCATGGTTTTATTCCACCCTGTCTTTACTGTAGTGCTGTAGGTAACTGTCATGCATAGCTGAGATTTAGCGTGTGTTTGTTTCCTCGAATAAACTTGCAGTTACTTCATCCAGACCTAACATCCCTCAGACCTCCCCCACGCTCCCGACCACTAGCTGTCAGATCCTCCATCCCTCAGTCCTCCTCTCCTCCTTCTCCACCAGGTAAGACATGATTCACACAGTGCTTATTATAGGACTGTCACTTATCCATCAGAATGCTCTTGCTTTTAATGGACATTTGCACAAAACTAGACAATGGGTTTAATTCTTACATTTAAAAACAAAATTAGGCACTTGGCAGAATATTAGAAATGTCCATGTCAGATTTTACAATATTTAGTACTTTCTTTTTTAGTATTCTTGCTTATTTTCCCTCCTTCCCTCTGTAACAGGAAACGCTGGAACCGGCTCTTTGTACAGTTATAATATCATCCTCAGTAAAGTAAGACATGTCAGGCATGATCTTTTTGAACCCTTTACTAGGATCATCCGTGCAATTGCGAAATCCATTCACTAACTTTCTTTCTCTAACCTTAGGTTTCATTCATGAGCTAAATAAACATTGTAGCATAACAGCATCAAGACGTTTTGTTATTAATTCCGTCTTCTCTCCTGCTCAAATATAGGTTTAGGTATGATGAGTGCGGTTATGTCTCATGCATCACACATCTGTTTTAACATAACGCTTGTCTGTTAAGATTATGTTTGATTGGGGAAAATAAACGTACTATGGTCATTTTCAAAAAAACGTTGAAGTTATGAATTCAGTTAAATTCTCCCATAAGTGATATTAACATCTTGACATTACTAATCTGGACTGTTTTATTTTATGGTAACACTTCACAATAAGATTTAATTTAACTTTAACATTAGTTAACTACATTAGTTGACATGAACAAACAATGAACAATACTTCTACAGCATTTAGTAATATATATACAGCACTTATAATTTAGTTAATATTAATCTCAACATTTACTAGATCTAGATTTACTAGATAACATTTTAAGATCAAGGGCCAGATTTACTAAACAGGGCAAATTAGCATGAGAACGCAATTCCACAAATGCGCCAATGGGAGTGGCAAGTTTTGCGTGTGATCTACTGCTGACGTGCACATTAAAGAACAAAGATGCAGTCAAATCATTTACATAATGACCAATGCAATCTATCAAGAGCAGTGCAAATTAGCATTGGGTCGCAAATAAGCAGAGTCGACACAGGCGCAACTTACATGTTATATGTAATATACAGATAATGTCTTCCTCTGGCTTTCCAAAGAAATTAATAAGAGTGGAAAATATTTTCTCCCTTCTATATTATCACACGCTCTCTGCAGTGTCTCCTCCTAGCAGCAACAATTGCAGACATGTTGCAAAATGGGTTAAGACATGCTTTTTTGGGCTGTTTAAATAATGGCGCAAATACCAGTAAATTGACGAGCGCAAACATTAGTAAATCGTGTTGCGTGATTAATTTAAATACACTCCTCCCATAAATTTTGCGTCTGAAAGGGAAACTCCTACAAATGCATTTGCAATAAGGTCAGCCGCAAAAACAACAGTCTATGCCTTTTCAGCACTAATTTTGCACTGCGTGTCTTAGTGAACCCAACAGTAGTTTTTTTTTTAACACCAAAAGAGGGTTTGCGCTGGCCCCAAATGTTTTATCTGTTAACATTAGTTAATGCATGGTGAACATTTTTATTAACATTAACAAAGGTTAATAAATTCTGTAAAACTGTTTGCTCACTGTTAGTTCATATTAGTTAATGCATTAATTAATGTTAACAAATGAGACCTTATTGTAAAGTGTTACCTATTTATTTAATTTAATTTTTGAAACAAGGAATTCCAGTGACAAATTCCCATAAAGATTCCCATATAATTCCCATATATATATATATATATATATATATCCAGCATGTCCTTTTCCCTAAAAAAGAAAAATCAACATTTTTGCATTCACTTGCTAAAGTTAAAGAAACGCAAACATCTCAGGGGAACGCAAAAGCATTGACAAGTAATATTTTCTACAATCTCATTTTTTTTTCATTCACCATGTCTCTTTAGGGGCTCCGTAGAACAATATTCTTTCTCTGAACTTTGACTTCGAAAGTACTTATTTTTTAAATTGTTTGTATTAGTAATTACTTAATTAATTACGCTTTTCTGTAAACTTTCACTAATGCTTCAGCTGGAGAATTTTTATTTTTTTTATTTTTTATTTTTTATATTTAATAGGTAGCTAGCTAGCTGTAAGTTTCATTTAATGAAACATCATACCAGATGAAGAGGACAAGGGATTTTTCAGGCACCTGGCAAATAACCATTTTATATTATCATTGTTATAGGTTATGGAATGAAAACCCCCTTTTTATATGGGGTTTCTTGAATATTTTAAATCTTTATCGTGACTGAAATGTCATATTTTGAGAATGACTTACTACTGTAATACAAGACTGTGCATGTTACATTCAAGTCCTTTAAATGCTGTTGAAACTGTTAACCAACTTGTGCAAGTCTCATCTTCACATCCATTTATTCATAAGCATGATCATATATCTAATGTGTTTCTACCCGGAAAGGCTTTCACTAACACTTGTGTTCTTCCCTCTTTGTTTCTGCTGTGGTTTGGTGTATCTAAAGCTTCCCATGGAGCATCTGACATTGTTCTTCCTTGTTCTCTCCCCAGCCTTCGGCCCCGCAGTGCGTCCGCTTGTGGGAGTTGTGAGTATGTGAGAACATCATCAGGCCTCCAGTGCATCTCTGGGTCCACATCACACCTCCACCCGACCTCCTCCCTCGGTCTGCTACAACTTGTATCAGAGTGTGGCATCTCAGCCGCAACCCATCCCAGCTGTCCTCTCATTCACACCCTCACCGCATCCTCAGAGGAAAGACAATGGGGCTTTGATGGAAGGGAACAAGGAAAAAGAGAAAAGGAACGGCAGAGAAACATTTTCAGCGTCAATCTTGTAGAAAAGCTCAGAAGCCTGGGCCTGTACAAAGTGGTTGCCAGAGGCTTGGCCGATTCTGGTCGAAAAGAAAAAACAGACCCGAATAACAGTCCCCCATGAAACGCACAGAGCTGTTCATGCTGTTCACCATTAAAGGTGCCATTTCGTGCATCACACTCATTTTGGCATGCAGCTAAATTTTCTCCATTTGTGATGGGGCGTTCTGGAAGCCATATCAGTTGAATGACATATCAAGTTTGCGTTTCTGTGATGACTTCCTATTTAACGTATGTGTCACTGGGAATTTTAAGTATGGACTGTACCTCAGTAGATTTCATGATGAAGTCAAACCCATCTTTTTTTGTATCATTGTTGTTGTAGGTTTTTTTTTAAACACTCTTCAGAAGAGAACGTTTGTTGACTTTTTAACATCTTCAGACTTTGTCTGTCACCATCAGTCTTGAAATCACTGTTTTATTGTTATGAAACTGTACAGCACTACAGAAAAATGCACTATGTGGCCTCAATTTTTGCTTGCTGCCAACCAAGCATCAATGTCAGTAGTGCGTTCTGCTTTCTGAGAAATACATTTGTTCATAATAGCACTTTTCAGGGCATTCAGACCCCTTTTTCTAGGGAATGTAGGATACATTATGTGAGGTTATGTACTGTACCTGCAGTCTACACTGTAAAAATGAGAAGCTGTATTTATGAGGACTGTTGGTGGTCTATTTAGGGAACATTATACAGACTTGTTGAGTGAGTAGAAGTGATCTTGTGCTTTATTTTCATTGTGCTTTAATGCAAGAACACCTCATGTGATGGTACACCATGCACACACATGTATGTACTGTATGTAATGCAACTTTAATGTCACAGACACATTTTCATCTGATTGTAAAGTTTGTAATGCATATGACTGTTTTGTCAGGGATGCAGAAATAAAGTCAATGGTGCAGTTTCTGCTTGAATTAAATGCTCTAGAGCCATAAATAGTTAATGCACAATCGGTTAAATATAATATAGAGTTGTCTTGGGAATTTATATCACTGGATACAAGATCTATTGGGTGCATTGTTCATTTAACACAGCTTTTATTTTGCCCTCAACAACCCATCTTCTCCATCAACGTCTTTCATTGTATCCACTGGAGTCCGTCAACCAAGTGAAAAGAAACATGGTAATATATCTGTGTATGGAAAGCCTTCTGTGTATTGGAGATTTTCAGAGGGACTTGATGAAGTGTAGTATTTACTGACCTAGAGTCTCAGAAAAAATGGTTATATAAAAGTAATGTATATAAAAATGTGTACTTGAAATACCACTCTGTACAAAACACAATGCCTGGTCACAATTTTGTAGAATATGTATAGAGTTGTTTAAAAAAAAAAGAAAGAAAAAAAAGGATCATATCAAAAAATTAAAGAATTAAGTAAAGAATTATTAATTTAAACAAGGATAAAATGTTAAAGGTTGAGTAATGGTTGTATTTTTACATTAGAACAATGTTTAGACACTGTTTAGTCTCACAATGAATTGAAGCCCCTGACTACACTGTATCTAAAGTAACTTTATCAGGCACTGATATTGTGTTACACGGCAATAAAGATTTCAGTGTATTTTGACCTGTCTGCTTGTTTGTATGTTTATATATTTATGTTATTACATTTTGCATGTCTCTCCTATCTGGCACACTGTGTCTGAAAGCTTAGGCAGCTGACTTGTTGCCTCGCTGCTCTATCAAGCAATGACTTTGCAGGCAGCTGATTTCTGGCAGACTTCTGAGGCTGCATAATGGTTTAATGATCTACAACAAAATAGAGAGCGGTTTGGCGATAACTAAGATAATATTTAACTATATATTATACTATACCGGTAGTAATTTCTCCCTAGAAATGACATCAAAAGTGAAAAACTTTGGTAAAAAAAAAATCCACATTTACACACAAACTAACCACCAAACTGCAACTTTCAGATGTGCCAACTTTATTATTTTTCTTAACTGTCATATAAAGAAAGCACTGTGTGATATCAGAGGAAGGGAAGGATACATCTATTGCCTTCAAAAATCAATCAGATGAAGGTATCTCAGATGACAGGAAGTAACGCTAACACTGGATTCAGATGTGCCTTTATGCCTTCTTACCTCGGAATGCATCCTCCAAAGGCAGCATTTTTAAGCTTGCGGACACAACCACTCAGTTCAGTTCAGTTCAGTTCAGTTCACAGATCTCCTAATGAGCCGACGATCTGAATCAGGTTTGTTAAATAAGGGAGGCAGGTGTGTCTGAAAGAAGAAGAAGAAGAAGAAAAAAAAAAAGACCTTTGGAGGATGCATTCCGAAGTAGGAAGGCATCAAGGCACGTCCAAATCAAATGTTAATTTCAATGATTCTATTTTCTCTTAGAGCCGCTGTACATATGATTGTGTTTTGCAGATGCAGAAATAAAGTTAATGGAGCAGTTTATTCTTGAATTAAGTGTTCTCTCTCTCTCTCGCCTTAGGGAAAGGGTTGATTATCAACTGTTGGGACGGACAGAGTAAGCAATCATATGTTGTTCCATAAGCTTTATTAACATCTTATACATGCACGTACAGATCTGATAAAATCAGCAAAACTGTTGCTTGAATGCGCGTTCCTTCGAACGGCAGAAAGTCCCTCAATGCTATAATGCATGTTTAAAATGTACAAAGAAGCTAACCTGAAACTATCGAATAAATCATAATTTAAGTTGTTAAACGAGCCTTTTTCTGGCTTTTTCTAACCTGATCTTGGGCGAAGAAACCCCCACTTTCAGCTTTAAATGCATAAATCTTTTTCTGACGACGGAATCGCAGATTAGCAGCGCGTACAAATGGTACCAGAATAAACTAACCTGATCTTGGGCGAAGAAAACCCCACTTTCATCTTAAATGCCTAAGTCTTTTCTTGACGAAGTAATCTCAGATTAAGCAGCATAAATTTACCTGTGTGACGAAGAATCTCACTACAGCGTTTGTAATGGTGTTCTGACCGATGTTCCTCAGTCACAGATTAATAAGGCCTTATCATTATTCGTTACACCATCGTATTCATATCAACGCGTTGGGCCGCTCATATGAAACAGTCGCGTCGAATTTGTGGTGTAAATTCTAGCCTAGCTAACTAGTAATTCACCATTGTCTGTGAAGTGATGTGCTGTTGTGATTTGTGCGTTATGCATGATCACACTAGAGTTGTCAGTGCGGATTTACAGCACAATTAGGACGCTGCTCCCTTCTAATTGTGCTGTGAGCTGGCATTGGTCTCTTGGCAACGCATGACAACAGAGCGTGTGAGCAGACACCTCTAAAAGTCTGATAACAGCACCCACGTCACAGACTGTTGTGCAAACAACAACCGCGTGTAGCCAATGTGTACATGCTAGCCCTCTAGCAACCCTACAAGTTAAAACCCTTTACCTCGACTAAAAGCTGTTAGCACCCTGCTAACACCAAGAAACGTGCGAGCGTGAAGTGTAATATTCGAACCAAAGACTATGTAGGCTTTAGGGACTTTGATTTAAACTGTGATGGGGAATGCGAAACTTTGTGAAGCTCCGAATCTTTCGAATCAATTGCGTCACAAACGATTCACTGCTTCAAACCGCTCAAAGCGCCACAATCTGGTGACCCCTGCTGGTCAGAACAGTAAGTGCAGCAAAAACTTAACTGAACGAGACATCTTTAATAAACCATTCACAAATGTTTTATTGAAGTTGTAATCAATTAAAAGCGATCAACGAATCATCTAATATCCTTAAACATGAGGTTTCTGTTAAGACATGATATTTCAGTAAACTGTAGGACTCGTTTATTAAAACTGGGCTAAATCAGACAAACAAGAGTGTCTCTTCCCTTTATCAAATGCGTTATACACATTTCATATACAAATCATGTATAGACATGGGTCCATGAGACTTAGAGACAAACCACTGAAATTTGAAATTACTTTGAAACAGCCATGACGCACCACGAAGCCTCGTTTACCGAAATCACGTGACTTTAGCAGTTTGATACACGCTTCGAATCACTGATGCAAGACAAATTATTCGCACGGGTTCCGAAGCTTCACAAGGCATTCCTCAAAGGCATCCATCACTGGTTTAAACCGTTTGTGTGGGTGTGGTCGTTGTGATTATTTCGACTTTGTTCCTCCATGCTATTTTATTTTAGTTTATTTTCCTCATACACTTTGTTAACCTGACTATCCCTTGCAGCCAAGTTGAATTTAGTTTAATTAAATCAATTTGTCTATTTACCTTTTCTTTTAGATTCCTAAATCTATAAGAAAATTCTACTTTCATTTTTATTTCGACTTTATTCCTCCTCTATGTGGCTTATTTTATTTCATTCACTTTCTTTTGTTTAAGCCTGAATATCTCTATTCAGCCAAGTTGGTTTAATTAGATTTTAAATTTAATTAAATCAGTTTGTGTATTCACCTCCCCTTTTGTTCCCTAGAGCTAAAGGAAGGACTTTCTGCTTTTACCCTATTGTTAGTTATTTTACCATCACTAATCTTCCCTCTCTGTATAGGATTATGGTAGTTCTAGAAACTGTTTTCCTTAATGAGGTATAATGGGTTATAGGTTATTAACATCCCAATTCCTATCTCTTAGCTACCCCTCCTCACTCCTTAGTGCAGAGTACATGAAGTACGGCCACCGTCAAATGCACTGTTGGTCCCAGAAAAGACAAGAAACACTTCCCTTTGTTTCTTGTCCTTTTGACCTTGAGGCATTTGCTGTTCCTCTGTTAGACTAGAGATGTATTGAGCTCACAGCAGTAATTACTTGAACAAGTGAAACCTGCTTGGCCATATCTCCTAGCAAAAACTAAATAGGTAAAACCCTCTTTTCTTCCTTTCCCTTTTCTGATTTCATTTTATTGTTTTATTTCAGTTTTGTTTATTTGTCACCCTCATGGTGACCACCTGTGGAAAAGCACCATCAGTATTCTGAGTAATAGTTTAACAACATATACCAGCCCAGTCGTCAGTCAGCACAGCTTACAGCTGTCAACAAAGATACTCAAATTAGTTTAGTGACCAGCACGAAGTCTCATACTGGCTTCCCCCTCCTCAGCTATTCACTCCCTAGCTGACCCACATAGCCGTTCTGTACGAAACTTGCATTTGCCTGTGTCATCTCTCTCTCGTGTCCCCATAAGTGTGCCAGTTTGCCTAGGACATCCAGCCCTGCCATCCAGGACCCCCTGGAGACCCAGCGGAACAATGTGATGTACACCCTTCAGCCAAAGCAGCCAACGACCTGCAACGGCAAAGCAAGGAATAGCGAGATCGGTAGCACAAGTGGACACTTGACACCCGGCCTGAGCCACAAAGAGCTTAGCCCTCCTTAGCTTCTTCTCCTTAGCCCATGCTCATACGGGCTTCCAACAGGAGGTAAAAGAATGAATGCTGCAAGTCACATAGCTTCTACAAAGGTTTCTAGTCAGCATAGGTCATGAGGCTATTGAAGTAGGTGAAAACGTGTGTTCGCAGAAAAGCAGGAGTCTGCATTAGTAAAAATATGAATCTCACTGACTGAAAGAGAACCTTGAATGGACGTGTAAGCCTCAAATGCCCATGACAGTCTATGACTACGCACGGATATGTTGAAACATGCAGATATTTGATATACACTGTTTGACGGCAGCGTATTGGTTTCCATGACAACGACTTGTCAAAGGAAATGCGCCATTTGCTTAAAACACCGCCCGTTTAAAACTGGGCCTTTGATAATTCCGACACAACATTTGATACAACGTTCAATTTGCATGCAGATCACTAGTGGCTGGCTTGTTAGATGTTCACTCGCTGAATCAGTATTCATGCACAAGATGGACGTAACTATGTATACTTAAACAAGCTTTGACTTACAGCAAAACTGTATAATTACTCTTTAAACAAGTACAAGAAGTTGTTTAAAGTAGAGAGAAGAGTTTACATGAGTAAAATTTGCAAATGCCTAAACATATTTGCATTTTACTGAATGTAATATCAAGTTTTTGAAAATCTGAAAGTATAAGCACCATATTTTAACTCTATACGTAACTTGTTTGAAATGAGCAGACAGTCTTCATGAACTGTTTGAGTTGCTCTGATGTGCATTGGTTCCCATGACAACGACTTGTCACAGGAAGTACTAACTCATCACCTTGTGACGCCATATTGTAAACAAACCAAGCTAGGTGGCTAAGCTAACCTCACCTAGCGGCCCTTCCGCTCAGGCTAAGCTAACCAATAACTTCTACAGTTAACGGTTAGCATCATTTACTTGAAGCCTTTAACTACAGCTTGTATGTATGCAGTGAAGTGATCTAAACCAATTTCCTTTAACCACATTCCTGGTTTTCTGACTTTTCTCTTTCCTTACCTTTAATTCTTCTCAGCTAATTTCACCTGCACTCAGGTGCATTTTCTCCCTGAACACACTGTTCAGCTAAATCTGCAGTTACTAGGATAGTTAAATCTAAATTTAATTACATGTAAACTGTTTAGCTAAAGAAGAATTCTAGGATTTATTGACTAAACTTCAGGGAGGGACACACACATGGTGTGGTCCTGAACATGCTGCAGCTGTGACCAACTATAGAGTGATCTCCAAAGCTAATCTAATTGTTAATCACTAGTGCTATTGACCATTCCCAATACCAAGTCATTGCTGTTTTAATCACTTTAAATCTTTTTATTGATTTTAATCATAATCGCAGTCAGCTATTCGTTTTTACTAGTATCACTTCTTTCATCTATTTGATTTATTTACATTTTCCTTTTTGTTCTCGTGTGGTTTAGTTTCCCAATAAAACCACAAGTAAGGAGACATACTTTCCCTCTTGATTTTGTTTACAACAGTTGCTTCAATTTTATGAGCCAGTTACAAAAATAATTTAAACAATTGCTATGGCATAATTTTGAGCACCACTAATAAACCCAATCTAAGAGGGAAGCGTTCCTCTTCCTTTCTCTCTTTTCATTTGTTCAGAGATTAAGCCTGGTGTGAGCCATCAGCAAGTTCTGAGAAATAATTTGACCATAAGATCCATCTTAGATCATTTATTTAACCTAGCTGCCCACTGTGCCTTCAGCTCTAAATTCTGTTTGATCTTGCATTAGTCTCTTGCCCTTACTCTCACCACAAGTGTGCCAAAAATGTTGCAGAATGCTCAGCCTAACTGCCCAGATGGCAGTCCAAAGGACTGGCTAGGTGTTGTGAGGAACACCCTCCTAACCAGGGTTGCTGATCACTTGCAGCACCAGAGCCAAAAGCAACTGGACAACGATGGAAAAGAACTAAAGGCAGATGACCCAAACCAGGGGTATGATCACAAAGATCTGACTGAGGTCGTCATCTTCCTGGCCCACAACCTCACAGGTTTGAAATGGGAGGTAAACAACCTCAAACTCCCGATCACAGAGTCCCATGAGGAGCTGACACATGCTAAAAGCCACATAGATCAGCTAGAGATGGAGGCTCAGGACAGACAGAAAATCCACAGACTTCAAAAGGCTCTGAAGAGCTTCTCAGCAATGAGAGCAGCCCCAACAGCTGGACAACACCAAAGATGAACTGAACAAGACACTCTTACCTGCAGCAGAATGAACCACAGCAGGTGAAACACCTCCCTTCCCCACATGAAATCAGCAGAAGAACCTCCCCCAGCCAATCACAGAGGCACAAAAGGGGGGAGCCAAAGCCTTCTACTTGACACCTTATCTGCCCATTCCCTGAAATCCTCTGCGGCCGCAGAAGGAGAAGGATTAATTCAGATGAACCCTGAAATGGCACATGAAGTGACATTCAAAGACCTCCAGCAACAACCTCCACGTCCTTTACACAGCAGCCATCCAGAGGCTGCACAAGGACGACTGGACATGCCTGCATTGGACCTGTAGGAGGTTCTAACGTTAGTAAGAGGGCTCCTTGATCAGTACTTACTGAGGAGTACTCAGAAGCACCACTCAGACCTGCTCAAGTCGGCGCCGCCACAAGAGCAGAGGGACACTGCAAACTTCAGACGCCTTCTGACTGAGAACAGAGGTAACAAACACCTGCTGCCCTTCTGCCATCAGCCCTAGGTCAGTCTGAAACCCTATTCACACTACAACTCCCATAACCTCTTCCTGCAACCACAAACAACCACCTACGTCACACCAACTGACTTCAGGATGACAGGTGATATTATCAAGGCACCTGCTACCTTGACACCTGCTGAGCATGCTCAGAGACCTGAACCCTGCTACCAGCTATACCAGCGGCCAGGGAAACCACCACAACCTCCAACCCTGCATGTCAGGTGTGTGTTTGATCTCTTTGCACCTTCAACGTCGCTCGCTGTTGTCCATAGGAAGAACAACAATGATCGAAACGGGGGGATATATGTAGTGTCTGGACCAATCAGACACACAGTTATTCATTATATCTAATGAATTACCCAGAAACTCACTCTCTCACAAGTCCTGTTAATTCCATCCCCCACGACTGCAATACAGCGACAGAATAGGTGTCCTATTTCTATTTTATTGCGGTTAGGAATGTGCAGAGAAGACTCCGACTTCATTCTTTCTGAGGACAAATAAACCCTTTTAATCCTATATATTCTATATATAACCATATGAGAAATGTATAAATGTGTATCCAATTTTCCCTGCTCATGATTTTCCTTTTATAAGGTTTATTCTATGTATTAATTCTCTCTTTTGAACTATTTTTGTATTAATGTTTCAGAGTTGCAAAGTTATAATTACCTAAAATCACATGGGTAGCAAGTTTGGTATCTACGGACTCCAGATTTCGTTTTCTATTTGGTAATTTATGTTACATGTTACTAACTCTGTAACACATTAGTATTATAAGAATCTAGAAGGTTCTTCTCTCAAACATCCAATCCAATGTTTTATGCTAATATCTTGCTACAGGACAAAGACTCGTAAAAGTTTCCCTCTGAGGGGAAAACTCCTTATTGGCTCAGACACCTCAAGTGGGTGCGACATGTTCACCCTTTAAAATCACTGATCACAAGATCACTCTCTCTCCTTTCCTGCTTTTTTGGACGACTGAAAAGACCCCTTTTTGCTGCAGGCCTCAGCCTACAACCCAGCCATGTGCTCATCTATGACAGAGAGAAAAAACTTTGTTCCCCACTAAGAGTCAAATTAACAGCTTAAGTTTCATAGTACTTTATCCAACGCAGAAGATACTGGCAACAACTTCGGACCGAATAATCGATTTCTCCTCAGTCTGCAGATCCAATGCTCCTCAGCCTAAAGGCACCTTGCAAGTATCGTACATTTGAACACTAAACAGCGATTTAGTATTAATGTGTAAACCACCTGTCAGCAAAGGTGTTTTATTACTGAGAAATCTGAGGATTCTTTTCCATACTGTCTTTGACTCTTTCTGTGTCTCTATATTTCCAGTCCCACTTATGGTTCAACTCTATCATTCCTCATTTTTACCTATGTATGTGTGTGACCTGCGTGTATGTTATGTGTTTGTTAGTTTAGTTATGTGTTTGTGAGTTAGTTAATAAAGATTGTGTACAATAGATGTTTGGTTCTGACTCCGTCTGCTAATAAATTGCCTCTTAAATGATTTAGATCTTGACTACAGGCTCTAAGTAGTACTGTACAAATAGAATGTTGTTTTTCCATAACCTGGAAATGAACATTTCTTAGACTCAATAAACAATTAACACTAAGTGTTCACTGGACGAACAGGTTAATTGATTGTAATATTAATTTAATGTAGCTACATCAACTTAATCTGATTCACGACCATGTCCTGGTTCGGACAGACAACACGACGGTCGTCTCATACATCAATCGCCATGGGGGTTTCCTTCTCGCCCACTTCAAGGGCTGGCAGAACATGCTGCTGCTCGCACAGAACTACCCCAACCAGCTGTGGTTTCCAGAACTGGTGGAACTTCTGGTGGCTCCCCTGTGGTCGATTCCATTACAGAGGAACCTTATGTCTTAAGTGATGGACACTATATGGCACTTCAGGCCAGGGCTATGGGACCTGCATGTCTGGCAGGTCAGTGCGAGGGGCAGGCACTGAATGTGACGTGAAGGGTCTTAGATACGATTGCGGAAGCAAGAGGCCCGTCAACCAGATGCCTTTATGCTTTGAAAAGGAAAGTCTTTGTATCCTGGTGAAAGGCAAAAAATAAGGACCTAGTGACCTGTGCTATGTCTATCATTTTGTCGTTTCTACAGGACTGTTTGGATAATGCTGTTTCAGTTTTTCACTTGCCCATTGATTGTCACTCAGTATGTGAGCACAGTTTAGTAGCGGGGATTCTGAGAGGAGCGAGATGGCTGCATCAATCTCGTCCTAACCTGGTACCTGTCTGGGATTTGTCATTGGTGCTTAGCTCCGTTTCTGGGCCACCTATTAAACTGCTGTATGCTACAGAGCTGAAAGTGCTCTCATTTAAGACGGCACTTTTACTTGCTCTGGCGTGTCGGAAGAGATTGGGTGATTTACATACTCTGTCTACTGACACGGCTTGTATAGTGTTTGATAAAGATGACTGTGGTCAGGTCCCAGATGTGGATATGTGTCCAAAGTGTTGTCTACACCGTTTAGAGCACAGGTTATAATGCTGCAAGAGTTTGCTCCTAAGGAGACCACATCTGCGCAACATCATTTATGCCCTGTTCGCGCTTTGCATGTATATGTGGACAGGTCTAATCATTTTAGACTGTCAAAGCAGCGGTTTGTCTGTTTCAGAGGTTGCAGTAAAGTTCTGCCGCTTTTGAAACAACTTGTGTCTCATTGGATTGTGAAAGCTACAGCATTAGCGTATATACTTCAAAAATAGAGGCTTGTCCCATTGGAGTTTGTGCTCACTCTTCTAGGAGTATGGCTTCTTCGTGGGCTTGGAATAAAGGGATGTTGTTTCAAGACAATTGTTTGGCAGCAGTGTAGCGAAATAATTAACTCAAAGGGGAAATATTAATAATTATTCATAACTCATTTTGATGATTAATTATGATTAATTATGAATATGTGAATCAGATTAACTTAATGTAGCTACATTTAAAATTAATATTACAATCAATTAACCTGTTCGTCCAGTGGACACTTAGTGTTCATGATTGTTAAGTCTAAGAAATGTTCATTTCCAGGTTATGGAAAAACAACATTCTATTTGTACAGTACTACTCAGAGCATGTAGTCAAGATCTAAATCATTCAAGAGGCAATTTATTAGCAGATTAGTCAGAACCAAACATGTATTGTGCACAATCTTTATTAACTAACTCACAAACACATAACTATACTAACAAACACATAACATACATGCAGGTCACACACATACGTAGGTAAAAATGAGCAATGATAGAGTTGAACCGGAAGTGGGACCGGAAATAGAGCTACGGAAAGAGTCAAAGAGTCTGGAAAAGAAATCATCAGTATTTCTCAGTAATAAAACACCTTTGCTGATAGGTGGTCTACACATTAATACTAAATCACTGTTTAGTGTTCAAATGTACGATACTTGCAAGGTGCCTTTAGGCTGAGGAGCATCGGATCTGCAGACTGAGGAGAAATCGATGATTCGGTCCGAAGTCGTTGCCAGTATCTTCTGCGTTGGATGAAGTAATATGAAACAACTTAAGCTGTCAGTTTGACTCTTAGTGGGGAAAGAGTCCTTTCTCACTCTCACAGATGAGCACATGGCTGGGTTGCAGGCCTAGGCTTACAGGCCTTCCAGGCCCACAGGCCCACAGGCCTTGGCCTGATGAGGCCTGGAGCAAAAAGTATCTTTTTGTCGTCCCAGAAGCAAGAAGAAGAAGGAAAAAGAGAGAGAGTGATCTTGTGATCAATGATTTTAAAGGGTGAACATGTCGCACCCACTTGAGGTGTCTGAGTCAATAAGGAGTTTTCCCCTCAGAGGGAAACTTTTACGAGTCTTTGTCCTGTAGCAAGATATTAGCATAAAACATTGGATTGGATGTTTGAGAGAAGAACCTTCTAGATTCTTATAATACTAATGTGTCACAGAGTTAGTAACATGTAACATAAATTACCAAATAGGAAACGAAAGTTGGAGTCCGTAGATACCAAACATGCTACCCATGTGATTTTAGGTAATTATAACTTTGCAACTCTGAAACATTAATACAAAAATAGTTCAAAAGCAAGAATTAATACATAGAATAAACCTTATAAAAGAAAAATCATGAGCAGGGAAAATTGGATACACATTTATACATTTCTCACGTGGTTATATATAGAATATATAGAATTAAAAGGGTTTATTTGTCCTCAGAAAGAATGAAGTCGGAGTCTTCTCTGCACATTCCTAACCGCAATAAAATAGAAATAGGACACCTATTCTGTCGCTGTATTGCAGTCGTGGGGGATGGAATTAACAGGACTTGTGAGAGAGTGAGTTTCTGGGTAATTCATTAGATATAATGAATAACTGTGTGTCTGATTGGTCCAGATTCTACAGCAGGTTGGTCTTCTCTTAACACCTTTGGTACATTTTACAACCTTGAGCAGGGTTGCCAGGACTGTGCAACAAAACCCACCCAATTCCTAATCAAAACGAGCCCAATGACGGCCAAAACTAGCCCAATCACATTCCAGTGCGATTCCCTGGTAAAAATTTTCGGGGGGTGGGGGTTTGTTGCTTCAACTACAAAAACTAGCAAGGTCATTGCCTGATAAGGTAGCAAGGCAACAAGTCATCTGCCTAAGCTTTTGATAGTTTGTCAGATAGGAGAGACATCCCCAGGACCAGAATTGAAAACAACCGTTTTATTCAACAACATAAAATAAATTAATCACAGTCACGTGACTGTGGTCTAGTTCTTTTATAGCCTACTTTGAACTTTTTATTTCTGCCGATTGTATTTAGGCTTATAAATTCATAGAAGTTGTGCTCATTTGTGAAGATTATCATAATGAACAAAACATGAAAGAACAAACACAAAGTTTCAAATAGATTTATTGACAGATCACAATACAGAGTTTTTACTACTTTGCATGCAGTCTCAGTCTGCACTCCGGCGCCCAAAATCTACCCAGCCTTGGTAGTCTGTAACGCAGTCTTCCCGTTGAATGATTTCTGCCCAAAACACGGAGAACAGCAAGTAAGAGTGATGCTTCCTTTCTTCTCATGTTTTTAACTTCAGAGACACGCACCTGATAGTGCCTGTAAGAGCTGCCGGGACATGAGCTCGCGCTGATCCTCCGATAACTGCATAGAACGCCTCACAAGGGCCTGCAGTCTCTCATGTACTTCAGGTGGTCTCTCTGGAAGCCCTGCTATCGCATTTGTGTTTGCAGGTGTGTCTTTGGACAGAGGAGAAGCCACACATGCCACTGCCAGCATCATTATAGCGGTCAATACAATGCACTTGGCCATCATTTCTGTAAAGAATAATTTCAAGAATTTAAAAGCAGTACTATTTGTGTCAAACAAACAAACAAAAGACCCACTCTTGCTGGAAATCCATTTTAAGATGTTGGTATAAAACAAATTTTGGAACATGGTATATGGTTTATAGCTGGTTCAGACTGGCTATTAGCTGGTCAACCAATCACCATGTTCAAAAAAACAACTGAAATTACCACCTGGTAGTTAGTTTGTTGCTAATCCAAGATGGTCTGCCAGCAAATGACCAGCTAAAGACCAGCTTATTTCAGCTAATCACCAGCTAGAAACCACATATCATATTCCAAACACAGATACTATCTTAAGATGGTTTATTCAGCAAGGAAATAGAAAAGATATAAAAAACAAAACAAAAACAGATTTACAGTACCTGAAGTGCTGAGCCAGAAACGTTTTAACAGAGTGTAGGAATAAAACCTCGTAATCCAAAATACAGGGTCAGTCCCTTTATATTTAATTTTCAGGTAAAAAAAAAAAAAAAGTGTTAACCAATGGATTTGGATAATTATTGTTCAGGAGGAGGAGCATGCTTAAACTGAATACATCAGACATGACAGTAAACAGAACATGGCATGGGAAATTCAATAGTTTTTATGAGAATTTAACATAGCAAACATTACAAAACCATATGGTCAGGAAAGTCATGGCACTTAACTAATGGTTAACAACATTTACATAAACTTTAACAGTAAAAAATAATTAGCATTGGATTTTTTATTTATGTCAGCACCCGAGTTCTCATCTAATCAATTGTTCTAATGTAATATTATATGATGTGCCATCAATAAGTGACATTTTTTAAAAACTGTCATATTGATTAAAATGAACTGATGGAGAAAGGCTGTGACGCAGTGCTTTTGATTTTATTGCCGGAGAGGAGTCTGTTGCTTCCTCTCAGGACCATTAGATTTATGTACCTAAAGATTTTACCCAAGATCACAATCAAGTAAACAAGTGAACTTGCCAATCCAACTTGTAATTGAACTTGTAATTGCCAATCCACCTTTGAAAGCATAGCCTATATTGAGTATATGACATCAGATTGTGTTCAATTTGATGTGTTGCATCCTCCTTTATTGCTACTTTTCCACATCTTCAGTATTAGTGATGACATATTGGGACAATGATGTGACACTCACATTTGTCCTATAAATTTATTTGTAACACATTTAAGATGCAGTTCATACACAGAATGAGTTAAATGCACCCATTCTATGATGAGTGTGTTTTTAATTTCTGATTTAAATTTCATTTCGATTTTTTTGGGGGGGACAAAGTAAACATTTTGTCAGGCCGATACAACTATTCTGATATCATAATGAAGAAAACAGCCTCAAAACAAGAATGAAACTCTTGAAAGAACAACCATAAAAGGAATAGTAAAAATTACAAATCTGTCATCATTTACGTAAGCAATAAGGTACGAGAAGCTGTTGTGCTTTGCGTCGTGTATAAATATTAAAGCCAAAAAATGTTTACCAATGCAACTTTCATGAAGTAAACTTTCAATAAAAGCCTTCCTTCCGCCGGTAAAAATAGTCCCTGACTGTGAACAGCAACATAAGTTACATTATTACGCCATTAGATGGTGGCAAAGACTGTCTTTATGAGTGTGTCAGTCAGTAGTGAAGACTTTTTTAAAAGACTGAATTGTTGTGAACATGGAACAAGATGCAACTGACAAATGCTTTGACTAGTGCTGTCAGTCACGGGAAAACCCCTTAACGTTAACTGTTAAAAGGACAAGATAATACATCAGACATTTAAACAGATTTTTTATTATGAACATAAGACTGACCTGAAGGAAAATGCTAAATCTGAATACAGGTAATAAACTCGCTCACTCGATCTCTTTCTCACAATACTCTTCTACATAATACAGTAAGCTTCAATGAACAATATCAACTGAGAACATACAATTTACGTTGCTAAGGGTGTTGTGTAGTGATACACAGAACCGTTGGGTGAAGCGGTCATAGCAGTGTTTTATCGTGAATAAAACACGGCTACTGACCAATCAGAATCAAGGACAGGAACTAACCGTTTTATAATCATCTTTGTATCATTAAAAACTTGTTTGACTGAAAAAGTTTTTGAAATTACACAAATGGATTAAACATCTGAAAGCAAAGATGCATTTTAGTGAAAGACTAACATTACCAAAAAAGGAAATATATCAAAAGGCAATACATGTAGGTGCATTGCATGTAAAAACCCATTGAGTGAAATATTTTCTTCAGAATGGGCTAGGCCTTATCAATGAGCATGTTCTGACAATCAGAATAGCATGACAACATGATTGATTTCTTATAAATGTTCCTATTAATTTACTTTAAAATGTCAACATTTTAAGAGATGATCTGTCGTTGATCTGACAGTAGGCCACTGATGAAGAAAAATGTACTGAAGAGATGTGTTTTTTCTATATTCTAACACATGAATCCATTCTTCATGATTGATGGTTATTGTTCAGGTACATTACATGCAAGTCCAAGCTTGAAAAAGAACAATGTCATAATATGTAAATGGAAAAGCAAACCTGATGAATGTTGTGGCAAATGTAAACAAACATCTGAGAAATTAGCTTTAGGAGTTATTTTTAATACAGTCACATAATGTGTATAATTAATGGTTGCATTTAAAAGAAGAAAAAGTTATAGCTTTTATAAAAACTACTGTTAATACTTATGATTGGCACGTGGCCCATACAAACAATCAGTTTATACAACAGTAAAACGGTTAAAGATGTAATCTCTTTAAGCCAGAAATCATTGTATGTGGTTTTGAAGGTCAAGGGTGTGATAGCAGGTTTTTGAAGTGAATGGTTTTAATCTGTATTCTGCCACAGGCGGGTCTCTGTTCACATTCCATCTATTCATTGGAACTGGAAATCTGAAACCATGTGGAATGGAACAGGACTATATAATAAGACAATCTTTAGTGGTAATTAGTTTAGATGTTTAGTTTCGACATTAAAAGACATTCCTTCCATCCTTCTCACTAAGCCATGTCGGTCCGTTGCAGTAGGAAGACGTTCACCACTCGGAGTGTGTTTGGGTCAGCTGGCCTCGGTTCTTATGGTGGATTGGTCATGAACGGATTGGGGAGTTCAGGGGTCTCTTTGTCTTTTGGTGGACAAAACTATGGCAGGTCTGGGGGCTATGGTGCCCGCATCTCCAGATCTTTGTTCACTTCATCCTTGACAACGGCTGTTAACGAGGTCCCATTGTCTGCCAACGAAAAGCAGACAATGCAGAACCTCAATGACCGACTGGCATCTTACCTGGAGCGGGTAAGACCTTCTATTGGTTAACTTGAAAATGTAACAGAAACTATGAAAACAATTGAATCTTATCTTCTTCTAATGAATCCTGATGAATGTTTTATAAAAAAGGTAACACTTTATTTTGATGGTCCTTTTTGAACATTCTGTTGACTACACTGTAAAAAAGAATTGTTGGTTTAACTTAGAAAAGTAAGTAACCTGGTTGTCTTAAAATTTTGAGTTAATTGAAATTAAATATTTGAATTAATACAATGAAGATATTATGTTATCTGAACCACATTAATTAAGTTGATATGACAGAAGAAAAAATGTTGTAATAACAAATCATGAAAATAATTTTTTACAGTGTAGAAGTAACTTTGCAACTACATGTCAACTTATTTTAACCCTAACCTTACCAGTCTACTAATACTCTACTAACACTCTAATGTTAGCATATTTGTAAAAAAAAAAAAAAAAACTAGTCATAGTCAAATTTTAACATTATCTAAGGTTGTTTATATATTAATTAATAACTGTTTTACTTAATAAATGTTATCTTGTTAAAGTTTGATCAGAATCTCTTAAATTTTTATAACATTATATATTCACATTTTATATGACATAACAGGCGCATTATATTAATATGCATTAAAAGTAATAATTATAAATGATATTCTTTTTTGTCATTTCATTGCATTCTTCTGGGTCATTTTATTAAAAAAAAATCTTTTTTTAGAAAAAATGAAAAATGTATTGTTGTTAATTTAACCATTTAACACTGGAATCCACTGTATGTAGATGAAGATTGTTTTATTTTCATAAAATCAGTTATGATGATTTTACTCTAAATATTCAGGCCTAATTAAAAAAAATAAAATAAAACTCTCATTATAAATAAATAAATATTTCGGTAATTCCTGAAATCAAAAGATTAAGAACAATACAAACTACAACATTCAGCCTTGAGAGAATGTTTCTGATTTGGACTTCTGTCTAATCTTGTCTTTATTTCCTGAGAAGTTCTGCCCATATGTTTTGTGTTTTAGGTGCACTCTTTAGAGCAAGCCAACAAGAAACTAGAGCTGCAAATTAAGGAGTTTTATGACAACAAGAGCCCACTGCAGGGCAAAGACTTGAGTGCTTATTTCAAAACCATTTCAGAGCTCCGCACACAGGTAGAGCTGCTATCACTTATCAGAAAGATCACACCCCTGAACTAACTGAAATGTCATGAGATGAATGCTGCTTCACCTAATGCCATTATGCCATGCTTTGTGTTTTAAATATCACAAATAAATAAGGCCAATCCTGTTTAGCACTGTTTAGCATCATTGTTTAGCTGTAAACAAAAATCTGGTTTCATTTCAGCTATAGAGTCATTTTTTCTCTTTTTAATTAGTTATTATGCTCAATGAAAGATTAACAAGATCAACCACACATTCCCATTTGTCCTTGAAAGATTAACAGCCATTTTGTGGAGAACACAGAGCTCCGTCTGAAGCTGGACAACACCAAGCTCGCCGCTGAAGATTTCCAGTTGAAGTATGGGATGTGTAAAGCAATAGTATTAATTGCATTTAGTGTTGACTTTTGAGTAGAATTACAGTATATTCAATTTCCACTGTTGGTTGCTTCACTATATCCTTTCCCTTCTTGGCTGTGGCAGGTATGAGACTGAAATGAACATGCGCGCAGTTGTGGAAGCAGATTCGGCTCGACTGCGAGGGGTTGGGGGTGAGATCAAACTGCCCATTGGTGACCTAGAGAACCAGCTTGCTGGACTGAAAGAGGAGCTGCTGTACCTCAAGAAGAACCATGAGGAGGTCACCTTACCATTTCACTGCAATTGTTTTGTCTAAAATATCTATTATCAAAGATATTTCATAAGAAGTATCATATGTGATTTTTGGAAGAGTAACTGTTCTTTTTCCACAGGAGCTTCATTTGTTGCGAGAGAAGCAAAGTGGCTCTGTTAACGTGGAGATGGACTGTGCTGCTCAGTCAGATCTTGACAAAGAGCTTCAGGAGATGAGAGCTCAATATGAGATGCTTATTGAGAAAAAACGCAGGGAGGCTGAAGGATGGTTCCAGAGTAAGGTGAGCCAGTAAGACAAGTCTGCAAGAAACTGCAAGAAAACAATATGCCAGACTTAGCAGAGGCGGGTGAACTTTCTGAAAGGTTATTTTAGGAGTTTAAGATATAAAAAGAGTGGAATGTAATTCAATGTCTCAATGATTTTTAAAGTAAATCCCTAAATAATGATTGAAATGCCAGCTGCCTGATGGTATGCTTTAGAACAATTAACTGTATTATCAAAAGGAATGTGATTGCGATAGTCAAGTAATCATTAAAGTCTTTCAGCTGTCAAAACTGTCAATATGTTTTGTTTTTGTCTGGCTTAGACAATTGTAGGGGCAGGAACTGCAAAAGCAAAAGTATTTTAATTCAGTTTTTTAGATGTCCCAAGATTATCCAACATACTTTCATGGCAATTCAAAACTATTGGCAAATTTGTCAAAATTTGTATGAGTTCATATACAATGTGCTTACACGCACCTGAGGGTTAGGTTCAGGAGTGGGGTTAGGGGTGGACCTTCATACTTATATCTTCTAAAAATCATACATTTTCGCATGACTCATATTGTGCGAATTCAAAATGTAAAATAGTTAAATGATCTCATTGGGTCATCAGTTCAGTCTGCAGTAATACAGCAGTGATGAACTAAAATGTAGCCACACACATCAGGCAATATTTAGAATACACAGCTTACAGATTCTGACTGACCAGACCTGCCATTTTTTTTTACTGTCATGTATTCCTCATTACGTTTCAATATTTTTAGGCAGAGGTGTTGCAGACTCAGGTGACCACCAGCTTTACTGAAATCAAGACATCTCAGACTGAGCTCACTGATCTGAAGAGAACTTTCCAGAGCCTGGAGATAGAACTACAGGGGGTTCTCACAATGGTATACTCTTGCTCTTTCTGAAGATGTAACTTTCTCTGGCAGGAGATATATACGAAGATTTCTGCTTATTTTTCATGATACAACAGTTAGTTCTGGTCCTCGAATGTGATTGGCTGAGCAGTGTTTCACGAGCCCTGATTTTTCACTATTTGTATCACTCCACTTGTCCGTGTTTGTGCGCTCCGATACGATAACCGATAATTCTTTATATTTGAAAGCCGATAACTGGTATATTGGCCGTTAAATCTAAATCCAAATTTTTATATAATTTTTGAGAGCCTGATTACAAAAACAAAAGTTTCACCATTAAATCCATGTCCTAATTACACAATTATAATGTTCTCATTATAATTTTATGTAGCTTATATGACAGACTTACGCTACAAAAGTCCGCGTGAACCGGAAGTTGCAAACGACTTTTCTCCAGTGTTGTGACGTATTTCCAAGTGAAACGGAATATTGAATAGAGGGCAGAGTTTTACTTCAGCGCTCCTCCTCTCCATCTCTCGCTCATAGCTGACTAACCGTTGGAGGGGAGTGGTTTAAGCGTTTTTAACCCAAGCCGTTAAACTGATTGTGCGGTGAGCGGAGCTAAAGAGTGACGAGCTGTCACGACTCACGAGCACGCGGAGCTTTTGTGTAACAATCGTCTGCAAGCTATCAATGGTCAGCTAAACAGATGTATTTAACCACACACAGTACACCATCGCATTATCCCTGGATAACTTTTGAATCACTATAATGAATATAGCGTATAGTGAATGATGAATAATGAATTTATGAATTCACTACGTTCGTATTGTTTACATTATATGCACTTACGCGCCTATTGCCAATAAAACATTTGAAGCAGTTTTACCACCTGCGGTTCCGACTCATGACCGGGATCATTATCGCTGTGACCGCTCCATCTTTTAGTTTCAAACGATCTGTAAATCCAGTGTGGAACTGGACCTTATTTATGAAACCATAAGCGATCCTGAGGGCTTGAGCAGCCACGGAAAAACACAAGATATTCTCCATTCATTTTAACCAATAAAAAAGTGATTGCAACTATCAGTTTTTATGGTTATTTTAATAACAAATGTTGAGAGCGCATCAATGTATTGCGTGAGCAAAAAACTCTGAGCTCCACTTAACGCTGGGCTCTTTGGGAAGCAATGCTATTTTCCCCTCACAACCAAAAACACACATCTTTGGTGACATTGTTGATTTTGTGAAGTCCTGTGACCTGTGCGTGTGCAGCGCTGCCGACGACTTCCGTAAACCCGAACGCGCATTGGGCATGCTCTTGCTCTCTAGCTCTGGTCGACTTGTGCATGCGCGCCCTTCCGGGAGAAGTGCCCATACAAGGAATTTCTGAATCCTGTAAGGATTTGGTAGAGAATTTTTGGCACAGAAATACTCCGTCATTCGTCCAACTCATGTTTTGAAACTTTGGCCATGTTTAGCTTGAGAATCCAACTCTTTAACAATGTAAATAAATCAGAATACATGAAATAACATTATCCCCCCATTTAATATCAAAGTCAACACAACAGCCTCTTAAACGTCTACAAACTCTCAAGTCTCAGTTAAGCTGAAGTGCACAAAAAGGCCATAAGTAAACCAATATCCTTCAAAAAGTTCTCATCAATATAGCGAATAAATAAAATAATGTTAAGTAAAAGTAGTCAAAGTCCAGTTGCACTGGATGTCCTGGTTTAAGCCTCATCACCAGCTGCAGTCATGACCTCATCTCATAAATCAAACGATATTTAGCAACTATCTGCTAATGCACTTGCATTCACGTAAAGTAGCCTTGTTGACAAGTGTGGGTGAGTAAAGGCAAAACGCACAAGATATAGTACCTTCAATGCCCTTAGATGGCGATATCACTTCTTTATAGCAGAAACAAACTGCTGCAGAAAAAGTTAGGTGCCATGTAAAACGTAATGTATAATTGCATTACTCATCACAAATGTATTGGAGTAAACAGTACATTTACTTGTTCAAAAATGTAGTCAAGTAGAGAGTAAAAGTTGCTAATATCTTTGATACTCAGTACAACTACAAAGTAGCCAAAAAGATACTTAAGTACAGTAACTAATTACATTTACTCAAATACTTTACACCTCTGCTGTCATTACAATAGAAATCCATGCGATCTGGAATTTCATGTGAGGGCAAAAGTGACTTCTGTGTGAGCTGTGCTTTATACATTGCTACACTACTGACAATAGACAATGGACCTGGTTTAGTCGTGAAAATTTGCCAAAATTTTGCTAATGTGACCATACCCTCAGCGTTGCTTTGTAAAATTTTGTGAGCAAAATCCAGACATTTCAATAGGAATCCATGCAATTTGGAGTTTTGCATAACAAAAAAGTTCCCCACACAGATTTTATTCATGACACGATTTCGATGCATTGACCAACAGAAAGCTGTTTGGTTTGAAAGTGACTTCTGTGTGAGCTGTGATACGTCTCTACACTATTTATAATTAGCAATCACCTTTTTTTGCCTGCAAAATTTCTCTAATGTGACCGCACCATTAGTCTGTGTATTAGTGGTTGGGATTTTTCACTTTTTGACTCTTTCTGCAGGTCAGGCCAGTTGCGAAAAGTGACCATTTTATGGGTTATATCATTCGAACAATTAGTTCAAAAACACCGAATCGTTCCAGAAAAAACAAGTGACTCTGTGTCTGGATATGCCTGGGTCATTCCTGCAATTTGGGGGATTCTTTGATTCTCAATACCGCATATTTTACATAAAATGTTCAACTTTTTTACACATGATTTTTCATGCATAGACGTACCCTACGGTGGCCGAGAGAGCTCAACGCGCTGCAAATACTCACAAAGCAACGAAATACAGAAACACACTGCAAATACTCACAACTCACAAAGCAACCAAATACGGAAACGGGCTGCAAATACTCACAATGAAACTAAATACAGAAATGTAAAACCATTAAATTAGTTTGTCTCTCAAACTCCAGTCCACCCTGTTACATTGATGCTATTTGCCCTTTAAAATCCTAAGCATAGAAGTGACATCATTTTCTTGGAGGAAAAGCAACTTAAGAATAAAGTAAGAATCAAGCAGTCATAAACTTTTCTCTGTTTTCCTCATATTTAGAAGACTTATCTAATAGTGTTAAACAACATATTCATCCTGTTGTGTCAGTTTATACTGGAGATATAAAATAGATTAAAATATATTTTATACATCTATTAAAATTCTTTCTAGTTGGGGTACTCGAACTCGGACTTGCCACGCACTCGGGTGAATTTGTACTCGGACTTGACACAGACTTGGACATTTTGGACTCAAAGAATTTCCAGAGTACAGTCGAGTCCGGGCACTGAAGGACACACTATAGTATTGTTATGTTGGAGGAGGAATGAATAATAAGCAGGCAGAACTCCAGCAGTAGCTTAGCATTCACTTTACTATCTAGTTTTTTCTTTTGAGCATTTCTTACATCAGAACATGTAAACACCACAGTGCCACCTAGTGGACATTAATAATATAGCAATGCAAGCTATGGAAAGAGAACACATCTTCCTCTTTTCAGAAAGAATACAGCTGTTTGTATATCACAAAATAAATAAACAAGTCAAGAATAAACAAGTATTATTGAAACAACTAAATAAAAAATGTTTAAACTTTCTCTTATTCATTTACATATGTAAAACACAGTTCTTGGTCCAGACAGGTTTTTGTCTAACTCTAACAGACCTATTCACTGGACTTGTTGTTCTATGTTGTACCTAGGAGTAACACTTCCACTCGATTCTGGCATTTCAGCAAAACCTGAGGCATTCCACACCTTACCATCATCAAGCAGGTAGGAATCTTCACCTTTCTTCTGTACAACAGCTTTTGGTTGCGTGAACTTCCGATCACCCTTCTTTTCCAAGGTTTCTTAACTCAAACTAGATCACCAGGTTGAAATCTTGAAGGTTTTGCATTTCTTCTGGCATCCGTGTAGTCTTGTTTCCTTTCACATGTTCTCGTATCATGTTTCTGTCAGTTTCTTTTACAGGAAAGTCCATGACTTGTAACTTAGCTCTCATACGTCGACCATGGAGTAACTCAGATGGTGTAACACCTGTGGTAGCATGAGGAGTACTTTGATAGTCCATCAAGAATGATTTGAGTGAACGTCTTCCAAGGCTCTCCTTCAATTGAAGGAGTTTGTAGACAGTCTTTCAGGACTCTGTTGAACCTCTCGACTTCTCCATTCGCATGTGGGTAATAAACAGCAGATCTGAAATGACTGATGTCTCTCTCTCTCAGAAACTCAGAAAACTCAGCAGAGATAAACTGAGGTCCATTGTCTAAAACCAACTCTTTTGGATTTCCTTCCTGAGCAAAAACAGTAGTCAAGAACTGTTTAACAGTATATGTGTCAACTCTTTGCTGAAGTAATCCATGAGCGTATCTGCAGTCTGATGGTGCAGTTTTAAATGGTCCGACAACATCAATTCAATTCAAAGGCAATTCAACAGGGTTGAGAGGAGCATCATGTGTAACTGCAGACTTGTCATTTTGTTTGCAGGTATGACAGTTGCGTATCTGGTTGTCCATCTTAGGCCACCAGTAAAATTGTCTAAGTCTTTGCTTCATACGGACTATACCTTGATGCAATTCATGTGCCAGTTTCCTCTGTAATGACTCGGGTACCAAGAGACGGTATGTTCCCCTGACAATACACCCATCCACGACAGCAAGCTCCTGTCGGACAGGAAAGTATCCCAGTAAATCTGCATCAACATCTTTTTTGTGTTTCGGTCAACGTGTCTGTCGATATGTACGCAGTTTTGCGAACACCGGGCAGTTGTTGTTGCATGCAGACTGGAAATCTTCCTTGGAGATTGCACTGGAAGCAAATGAAATCATAGCAACAGACTCAATGGTTTCTGCAAAGTCATGTTCAGTGTAAGCAAGGAGCAGTCTTGATAAGCAATCAGCAACACTGTTCAATGAACCAGGTCTGTATTGAACATCGTAGTCAAACTCCATTAAGTGTGCAGACCATCTAGCAACACGTAACCCAGCTCGACTATTTCCTTTACTTGTGAGAAGAGTAGTAAGAGCCTGATGGTCAGTGCGTAGTAGGAATTTTCTTCCCCACAGCCATGTATGCCACTTCTCTGCAGCCCAGACACATGAAAGTGCTTCCTTCTCGACGATGGAGTATTTTCGTTTAGCATCAGACAAGGAGCGTGAAGCGAAAGCAATGGTTCTTTCTGTTCCTGTGTCATCCAGCTGAGTCAAGACAGCGACAATCTAATCCTGTGCAGAACAGCATTGAGGTTTGCATTGTGAATGGCTTTGGACGCACCATGGACAATCACATCATCCAAGTAACACTGTACACCGTCAAGGCCTTTTAAAATCATGGTCATCATCCGTTGAAAAGCAGATGGCGCCGAACACAGTCCATAAGGTACTCTATAGAACTGATATAGGCTTTCATGGGTAATGAAAGCAGTAAGCCCTCTGCTCTCCTCATGTAATTGTACTTGGTAATATGCATTTTTAGGTTCAAGAGAAGAGAACATCACTGATCCATGCAACTCACAGACAGTATATCTTCGATAGGAGAAACCCACTCAGATAAATCAATCATCTCAATTATGCCATTCTCCTCTAGCATCTTGAGTTTGTCTGACACTGCCGCTCGCACTGATAGAGGTATGTGCTTGAGTTTTTGTTGTACAGGCTTAACTCCAGGGCGGATCTTCACTTTGTGTATACATTTTTTAGCACATCCAAATCCAGCAACAGCTGGTATGGAAAAAGGACTATCTGTAGAAGCAAGTGAAATGTTGGATGGTTGAAGCATTGCACAGTTAGTAGCAGGTTCAATCAAGCAACCACCCTTAATCTCAATGTCCAGTGCTTTGCACAAGTCATGTCCAATGAGAGGAGTTCCTGATTTGACTATGTTAAACTCACCAGCAACAGTTTTTCCATAGTATGTCACATTCAGTCTCAGGTAACCACACACTGGTATGTTCTCCTAGGTAGGTCAGAAGCTGCACTTTCGGTGGTGACAGGATGCATGAACTGAAGTATTCTTTGAATATGTGTTGCGGTAGGATTGATGCACCAGACCCTGTATCAACCATCATCCTAATGGTACAGGTCTGTGTAGGAGATGTGGGCGTAGCTATGGTAAAAGAACCCACTGGAGCTCCATCATCTATATGGCAGTCATTTACACAGAGTACTGTCACTTCGGGTAAGCATACTTCATTAACTGACTTTGACGCTGCCTTGCACACCTTCGAGAAGTGTCCGATTTTTCCACATGTTCTACATTTGCAGTCTTTAGCAGGGCAGGATTTATCATTTGCAAGGTGGTTAGCAGAACCACAGTGGTAACACTGCTGCGGTCCCCTCACATGCTTATCCTCCTTTGACTTAATCCTCGTTTTATTTTTGTGCATTCGCGTCTTTTCTTGCTTCTGAATCACTGCTACTTGTTTTGATTCCCCTTCAGCAATGACTTTAGCATCTACTACTGCCGATTCAATTGGTCTTGCAATAGATATAGTCTTTTCAAGGGTTAAATCTGGCTCTAGTAACAGTCTTTCGCGAATTCGGGGCATGCACGTTTTTTCTACAATCTGATCACGAATCATTTCATGCTCAATATTACCAAAAGCGCATGTTTTCACTAGTTCACGAAGCATGAGTCCCTTGTTTATTCTGAGCATCTTTCCAGCATCTTCAGCATATTTGACCCCTTTCCAGCAGTGACTGTATGATTTGAGATCCATCCTTTCACACTGAGGACAACTGAGGGACTCAAACATAACTATTACAAAAGCTGTAAACATCCAGTGATGCTCAAGAAGGTAACATCCATTAAGAGCCAGAGGGTGTAAACTTTTGAACGGGATGATCGGTGTAAATTGTTCTTATTTTGTTTTAAAATGCATTCATTCATTTAGTACTGCCCTTCAGAGGCTAAATAAGATATTACCATGTAAAAAAAAAAAGAAAAAAGAAAAAGAATCATCATTTTGTTCAAAAGTTTACGCCTGGCTCTGAAAGGGTTAGTAAGATAAAAGGTAAGAGAAATGGTAGGAAAGACATTAAATGAATCCATGTGACTATAGAGGTTTAACCTCTGTTATTATTTTATGAAGTGACACTAATACTTTGTTTGTGCAAAAAAACAATTTACCACTTTATTTACGAAAATATTGATCTGCAACGTGTATTCACAAGAGAATCACGACACGTGCTTTGTGTTTACAGTAGGTAAACTTATGACTGCAACTGTACATTGCAGTTGTTTTGGTTCAAATATTAATTTAAGAGCTCAGTGTTGAGTTTACAATTGACCTTTCACCGGAGTTTGACAGGCGAACTGACTAATCATAATGCAGATATCCTCCATTTTGTCTGACAAACAAACCAAACCAGTTAGTAGATTAACATCAGTGGACTTGAACTCAAAAAAATAGTGTGTATTGACATCAGTTCTGATGTTCATTCATGTTAAATTTGTGCTATAACTAGAAGAGATGATCAGTTCACATGCTGCTTGAACTGAGGTGCAACACATTAAACTGCCGCAAAACGGTATTTATTGTTTGAATTTCTTAAAAATGACGAAATTTAAAAGCTAAGACTATTTCATGTAAAAAGTAACCTGCTCTGTCTTGTCTGTTGGTGCTTTGTCAGTGTCCTCTTTGCTTTGCAATGTATTTTTCACTGTGTGAGAACATGATGTGTGGCGTGAGAGTGGCATGGCTTGTCAGACGTAGCAACAGTAACCAAGAGGGGATGGTCTTTGCAAGTTAATTGCAATTTTTTTAAATCATTTCATCTTTCTGGACTTGGCCAGACTCATCTCAGACTCAGATGTTAAGGACTCGGACTCAAGTCCGACTCGGACCTTTTTGGACTAGGCTCAACACTAAAATTCATCCTAAATGTTAATCTTCTTTTAGCATGTTGCTAATAATGGGCTACTGTTATGGTCCACCCTGTTACACATTGCATTGTAAAAAATGTCATGGACAATTTTTCACATTCTATGTGAAAGTGAAATTTGAAATATTTGGTCAGAATTATTAGGTAATTTTAGCCTGAGCCTTTTCTCCTTCTGACAAGCGTAAAAAAAGTTGAATTAAAAAGTTTTTATCAACAAACCTGTTCAGTCCAAAATTCACCAAACTGTAGGAATGACCTGCCTACCTCCTACCTCCCTACAATATAGTAGGTGGAAAACCATATGAGACAAGACTGGTATGACTGAATTTATAGTATTCATAAAACAGGCGAAAAGTACCTGGATGACCTACTACTTCTGGTGAGATTCTGAAGTGGGCATCTGATGAATACTTTAGTATCATATGAGGCCACAGGAGTTGTGAATGGCAGTGAAGCAAAGTAACTGAAGTTGGTACAGCAGGTCATGTAACAGTGACAGTGTTTCATGCATAATGCCCATTCATATTATACAAAAAATATCTTTAAACAATTGCGAAGTAAGTTTAAAAACATTTGAACCACTTAACATGGTTTATAATATGCAATTTCTTCTTAAGTATTTAATCTCCCCATGCCATGTACAATCATTTTCCCCAGAAACAAAACCTGGAGCAGAGTTTGGCTGAAGTGGGCATACATAGTGCGGCCCAGCTGAGTCAGCTGCAGTTGCAAATAGACCACCTACAGGAGGAGCTACAGAGACTCAATGCCAACATCCGACAACAGGCTTCAGAGTACCAGCTGCTGCTGAACATCAAGATGAGGCTGGAGTTAGAGATTGCTGAATACAGGAGGCTGCTGGATGGAGAAGCTCAAAAGTATGTAGAACAGATTTGTTTAAATGTTTTGCTCTGTTCAGGTGTACAGTATATGTGACTACATTTCAAGTTGTGAATGTCACTTCAATTGTTGAGCTCATGCAGCTATGAGACCCAGGGTGTATCTTTGTGTTCTGTAGGACCGTCATGAGCACGTCTGAATCTTCCATCACTCAAACTTCCATGACAGAAACAGTGACCCAAACAATGGAGATAAAGGAAGAGGAAGGTGAGTGAAATTAAATTCTTTCTGTTGGTCCCTTTATTCAGCCAACATGGAGCAGAAATAAATGGAACTATACAAATGTGTCTTTTGAACCCTTACAGAGTATAACCCTCACATTCAGCGCAGAGTGAAGGTCATTGTGGAGGAGCTTGTGGATGGCAAAGTTGTATCTTCTTCTGTTGAGGAGAACGTCCAAGAAATTAGCTGAGAAGATACTGCAATAACAAAAAAAAAACAAAACAAAACAAAAAAAAATCTTAAATGTAAACTCTAATGACAACTGTTTCTGGTGTTAGATTTGGTGTGTTTTGGATACTAGCCACTAGGTGTCGCAGTACATCAATTAAACGATCAGCTATAGTCTTAAAATAACTCAAGGTGAGGGTTGAAAGAATAAGCAAGATGGTGACATGGTCTGTGTGAGGCAAAGAAGTGGGGTTCATCCCCCCCGCCCCCAAACCTGTATGAATTTCTTTCTTCTGCTGAACACAAAATATATTTTGAAGAATATGGGTAAACCAAACAGCTGATGGGCCTCATTGACTTCCATAGTCAAAATACTGTTCAGAAATTCTTCAAAATGTCTTCTTTTGTGTTCAGCAGAAGAAAGAAATTCATAGAGGTCTGAAAGTGAGTTAATGATGATAGAATTTTTATTGTTGGGTGAACTATCCCTTTAATAATGGCCTTATCAAATATTTCCAAACTGATTGTTTTTGTTTTTTCTTCAGTCATTTGAAGCAGTGACTCTTTATGCAAATTACAGCAGAAAACGGCAACTTTTTACAGGCTAGCATTGCAAACTCATGCTCGCACACACTAAGGTTTTAAGGAAATTATTCTTTGCATTTATTATAGATATAAAATAAAATAAAATAAAGATTGTTTATGGTACCAGAACATGCATTCTCTATAAATGCAGGATACTGGCCACTAGGTGTCGTAATAAACCAATTATAATATGTGCTGTGACGGTAACAAATGTCATTCAGGTGTGTTTCAGGTATACATTATGGGGACAAAATGTCCCCACAAAGGTGGCAACCCTGTTGAAAAAACCAGCATATGCTGGTTAGGTATGTTTTGAAGCATGCAAGCTGGTTTGAGCTGGTTTATGCTGGTCATTAGCTGGTTTGAACTGGTTTATGCTGGTCCTTAGCTGGTTTAAGCTGGTCAGTTGCACTTGACCAGCTTAAACCAGCTCATGACCAGCTAAGGACCAGCATAAACCAGCTCAAACCAGCTTCCACGCTTCAAAACATACCTAACCTGCATTATATATATATAAATGTGTGATGGGTAGGTTTAGGTTTAGGGGATAGAATCTTTCACTTTGTGGGGACATTTTTTGGTCCACATGTGAAAAACAGCGTATCATACTAATACTAAATGATGTGTTTTGAAAATGTAAAAATGAAGTTTTCTGTGATGGGTAGGTTTAGGGTTAGGGGATAGAATAACATTGTTCAGTATAAAAATGTGTATGTCTTTCATTTCTATTAATTCATGTCTACTAAAATGTTTATAAAACCTTTTGAAATGACACAAGTTAAAAATGAAAAAAAGTTAAATGTTATGTCATTTTAACATCAGTTGTCAAACACATTCTGAAGCATATAATTAACCCATGTAATTTATAGTATTAAAGGATGTAAATTGGCTAATTTAATTAAATACCTTTTATAAGTCCATGATCTTTAAATGTTCTACAGATTAAGGATTACACAAGGATAAAGGGTTTGGTTGATGGTTAAATAATTTCTAAAGCTGGTGTTAAAATGCATCTTGTGTTCTCAAACCGGTCCTGGAGTACCACCAGCCCTGCACATTTTGTGTCTCCCTATATCTGACACACCCATTTCAGATCTTGCAGTCTCTAGTAATGAGCTCATCATGAGTTGAATCAGGTGTGATAGATGAGGAAGATGTACAAAATGTGTTTGTTTTTAACTAAAAACGGAAAACTTTTTTATGGGTTTTGGCCATTCATTTACACAACAATGGCATTTTGGTGGCCTGAAAACGCATACTTTTGAAAACGGGTTTCAAAGTGCAAGTTTTTGAAAACGATACCATTGTCATCACCTTGTAAACTACAAAAACACAAATCTGTGAAAAATTTACAGTGTGCACATGCGTATTATGTGTTTAGGCTATCAACCTTGTTTTTCAACGCAAAAGTGTTTTCTGTGAATGTGTGAGACTTCCGACTTATTAGCCGCTATAAGGAAATAACGAGAAGAATATCAAAGTTCAGTAAACTGTAAAGAATGTGTATGCGTAGAAGTGTAGTCTTTCTTTACAAAGTGACATCGCCAACTACTTGGCATGCATAATACAGCGTTTTAGTTTTGATAACGTTGTCATCTGTACAAAGAAAAAACGTTTACATTTTCAGTACATAGTTGTTGTGTAAACGTACCCTTAGACAATATGTAAGCAATAAGGTATGAGAGGCTGTGCTTTATTGTGAATAAGTCATGGCTGAAGGCCATTGTTTTAAACTTTCACTAAAGCCTTCCTTCCGCTGGAAAAAAAAATAGTCCCTGACCGTGAACAGCAACAGAAGTTACATTATTACGTAACTTCAGTAGCAAAGAATTTTACATTGAAAAGACTGAACTGTTGTGACCACAGAACAAGATGCAACTGACAAATGCTTTGACTAGCGCTGTCAGTCACAGAAAAACCCCTTAAATGTTAAAAGGACAGGATAATACATCGAACATTTAAACAGATTTTTTATTATGAACATAGGACTGACATGAAGGAAAATGCTAAATCTGAATGCAGGGAATAAACTCGCTCAATCGATCTCTTTCTCACAACACTCTTCTACATAATACAGTAAGCTTCAATGAACAATATCAATTGAGAACATACAGTTTACGTTGCTAAGAGTGGTTGCTAAGGGTGTTGTGTAGTGATACACAGAACCATTGGGTGAAGTGGTCATAGCCATGTTTTATCGTGAATAATATTCACTATTGACCAGTCGGAATCAAGGACAGGAACTAACCGTTTTATAATTCTGGTTATGTGATAGAGTTGAAGGTTTCATTTTGCTTTCACAACCTGCAAGTATAATTCAACATTAAAGGTGAAAAAGAATATTACATTCTTGCAAAGACAGAAGAAATGGGATACATTTATTTTATTATTTATGTCTTGTGCACTTCTGGTTAACTGTTTTTTGATAAATGAGGCAGGAAAAACCTTCTGCACAATGATAAACAAATCTTCTATCCTGCAGTTTTTATAATTCATGAAGACTTTGAGGCTCCTCGTTTTAGAAGAGCTCTTGTGACTATTATTTATCTTATTTCTGATTAATGCCTTTACAAACATTGAGTTCCTCTCAAAGCATATTTTAGGCATGCTTGGCCCTGGCCTTCTTCATCTTGTTATATAATCTGGGTGTAGAGATATTAGAGACCAGATGTTCCAATCTCTCTTCCGATTTTTTTCTTTCACAAAGAGCTGAATGGTTGTCAAAAGAATAAAGTCTTGAGGTTGACAATTTGAAAAGAACTCGTCTTTTTGAAAATTTACTCGTTTTAAATGACTTAACATTATTAAGAACATAAAGTAACTTTTTTCCAGGCCCTTGGCTAAAAAGCTCTGAGATGGCATCAGGTTAATAAATGAGTCACCAGGGAAAACTAGTTTTGTCAAGCTCATTCAAGCTCTCACACTTAGTAAGAGGTAAGATGCCACTCCCATGACAGACCCACTATCAACACAGCTGCTCTGCCTCACAGACAAACCAAAATGATCTATGCAGTGATGGAATTTTCTCATAGTCCTCAAAGATCATTCAGTTCAGAATGGAAATCAGTCATTTTTGGTTCTGTCTGTAAATAATTTGCTCATGTAGTAGGTCATAGACAACAGAATAAATGGTATAAATACTGTATTATTTATATATATTTGAGCTCTCACACTTAGTAAGAGGTAAGGTGCCACACCCATCACTGTAATGGCAAAAAGTGATGTCCGGCCTAGGAAAATTGACATCTTCACCCTTTATTCAAATATTATTAAAACTGTAAAGATTTTGTATGCATATTATGCTTGGACTCAATTGTTTTATTTGTGACGATGTAAACATGGCAACTTTTTGGCCAGGCTGTCATACAAAGAAATTACGAACACATGCAAAAACAAGAGAGAACCAACGAAACATTAATAATGCACCTGAAAAGTTAATCCTCTCAACAACAGACTGAAGAATCCACCTATGATTCTAGCATGAATTGTGTTTGCTCTGCATGACAGGTCAAATCCTTGACAAAGCACGTTCAGATCATGAGAAATAAAAATCTGAGACCAATTATCACAGAAGGTGTATAATATAATTTCTTTATATTAAATTTTACATAAGATGATGTGGACACCCCCTTCTAATTGGTTAGGCTCTTAAATCAGGTGAAGACAAATCTTAATGCTAGTAGCTAAATACAATGTAATTCTATGCTTCCAACTGTCAACATTTTGTTTCACAAAGCCTGTCCCTAAAGTCAAGAAGAACTTGTCAGGCCTGCATAAAGCCCACACCTGAACCCATTGATCACCTTTGGGATGAAATGAAACACTGACTGCAAGCTGTCACAAAAACCTGACCTCTTATGCTTTTGTATCTAAATGGGAGCAAATCCCTACATCAATTTTCCAACATTTAGTGTAAAGCTTTCTCAGAAGAGAAAAAGCTGTTAGGGAGGAGCAACTCCCTGCAATGCCCATGTTGTGAAATCAAATTTTCAGAAAGCAGATAGGGGTGTGGACAGTGTGGTGATCAGCTATCCACTTACCTCTCACTTATCCATTTAAGGGTAAAAATGTAATTGATGTTCAACAAATAAAAAACAGATGTAGCTAGACTAGAAAGGGATCTAATCCCTTTCTGTTTAAATCTAGACTAAAAACACATCTCTTCAACCTCGCATACACATAACACATTAATATTTTCACATCTGTTAAAGGAATGTTAGGCTGCATAAATTAGGTCAACTGGAAAGGGAACACTTCCTATAACACCCAATGTACTTGTTACTTCAAGAAGAATGGCATCTGTGCTAATATTGCTCTCTCTGTTTATCCAGAGGTTTACAGTAGTCAGCCAGATCAGAAGCCTCATTTATAAAACTTGGCGTACGCACTTTCAGGGCCTGTTTTGTGCGTACGCCAAGTTTTATAAATGCGCCACTTCCGACGCATAAGTTGTGATTTATAAAAACAAACTTGACGGGAAAATTTGCACACTTCCACGCAAACTCTGACCCATGTGTACGAACATTTTGGAGACAGAGCAGTTTGGCGACACCAATGGTGAGCTGAGGGACTGATGGCAGATGAAGGAAAACCACTTTAAATCCTCATTATGAATCTTATTTATAAATACAGTGCATGCTCACAATAACAGTTTAAATAAATAAAAGAATTATTTAAACTCGCGTGGAAACTCACGGTTTCATTTGATATACACATTTACATTAATATTACACTCACTATTGGAGATAAGCACTGAAATTACATTACGCAGTCATTACGGAGAAGTTAAACAAAAATGATATGAATTTAGATAGTAGGCTAGATGTGCTACTTTTCCTGTGACACGTTGTTTTAATGACAGTGAGGAGTGATAGGCGCACAATAATTCCTCTTTAAACAAACTGCAGATGTTATGACAAAATATTTTAGTGAGAACGATGATCAGTGATGCACACTTAACTTCAATATTATGGAAGGCACTGCTGGATTCGGTGGTCGAACGGTCCGTTGTCCAGTTTGAATAGGTCTACTGATAATAGCTTACTGTACAACCGCAGCTGCACGAAGGTGTTGATGTCGTGTGAAGGATCCTCAAACAATTACCACTGTATTTGAAGGATATAATTTGAGGAAAAAGGTAAGATTCACCAGCATGATGAATCCACTCTTCAACCAGATGGAACTGGATTAAATATTTTGAATGTTCCGATCCCAATCTGACTTCTGACCTGAAATGCTGCTTGAATCATAAATTATGCACTCTGAGCTACTGAGCCTGGTTTCTCCCAAGCCTTCCTTTTCTCCTGCACACTGATTTGTCAGGTTCGTGGAGACATCCATACTCTGCTTACATAGTTCAATCAACTTACTTGAATGTGGAGGGGTTGTGTGAACAGGAATATGGGAGGATGCCTCAGGCAGAAGGGAATTTAGCAAGTTATCTCTCCCCAGGGACATCCTCATTGCTGAAGGCTCCCTTTTTGCCCTTAAGCCATGTCAACACAAAATCATCACTATGACAGTCCTGCAGGCCCACCAGGCAGACCTGCACAAAGACCTGGATTAGGGTGAGGGTTTATTGGCCGAGGCGGTCCCCAAACTGTGTATGGCCACAGATTTGACTCTTCATGTCACCAAGCAGGCAGCCTGCTTTACTGGCCTGTCTATGGCCACTATGGTGGCAATGGAGAGGCACCTGTGGCATAATCTGTGTAAAAGGTGTATGATAAAACCATTCACTTTGCCACCTTGCCCCTGTCTTGCCCTCTGCACTTTTTGGCACTGCCATTGAGACGGTAGTGGAAAGGTTTAGAGAGACAAGAACGCAGTTGACCTCAAGGCTAGATTACTGTAACGCTCTACTAGGTGGTTGTTCTGCTCGCCTGATAAATAAACTACAGCTCGTACAAAATGCAGCAGCTAGAGTTCTTACTAGAACTAGGAAGTATGACTATATTAGCCCGGTTCTGTCAACACTGCATTGGCTTCCTGTTAAACATCGTATAGATTTTAAAATCTTGCTAATTACCTACAAAGCACTAAATGGTTTAGCTCCCCAGTACCTGAGCGAGCTCTTAATGCATTATAGTCCTTCGCGTCTATTACGATCTCAGAATTCAGGCCAGGTAATAATACCTAGAATATCAAAATCAACTGCAGGTGGTAGATCCTTCTCCTATTTGGCACCTAAACTCTGGAACAATCTTCCTAGCATTGTTCGGGAAGCAGACACACTCTGTCAGTTTAAATCTAAACTAAAAACACATCTCTTTAACCTGGCATACACATAACACATTACCAATTTATTTTTTCAAATCCGTTAAAGGATTAGGATTAGGCTGCATAAATTAGGTCAGCCGGAACCGGGAACACTTCCAATAACACCAGATGTACTCGTTACATCAGAAGAAGAATGGCATCTACGCTAATATTAGTCTTTCTGTTTATCCCGAGGTTTACTGTAGTCAGCCGGATCCGGGCCGTATCCAGGTGAGATCGAGGAACCTGCGCCTTGACACTACCACAACACAGCCCTGAAGTATCAGCAGAGATTGAGTCAACTAGATCATCCACTATGAAGGCCTCATCAACATGACAACCAGTGGCGCATCTCCTCAACAACCGTCCATACCGGTGTGATGAATACGATCCTCAACTGGATGGAACTGAATTAAATACTTTGAATGTTGCGATCCTATCTGACTTATGATAGCAACCTGAGTCGTAACAAAGCACTTTTTGCCAGAGGAGAACTGGCCCCCCGACTAAGCCTGGTTTCTCCCAAGGTTTTTTCTCCATTTTAACACCTGTTTGCCACCTGATGTCACCTGTTGGAGTTTGGGTTCCTTGCCGCTGTCGCCTTTGGCTTGCTTAGTTGGGGACACTTGACAATTGATATTTGATATTCCACAGTGCTTTGATCTACCTGCATTGACACTATTCCTTAAGAGCTGCTGTGCAGCCAAAATAATGTACCTGTTATCACTGTAAAGCTGCTTTGACACAATCTACATTGTAAAAAGCGCTATATAAATAAAGGTGACTTGACTTGACTGTAATTGCGGCGAAAAGGAAAGAGAAGGAGAACGATTGAGCTGGGCTCTTGCTCCTTTTTCTTCCAATACTCTCCAATCTACGCCCCCCAACCCACCCCCACGAGGGTGTTGGCCAATGATTGGCGTGTTTCCATATTTGCCTCAGACACCACGTCCCGCAAAGACATGTCCCCATAGTGTCCCTTTTCAGGGAACAAGGGTTACATACAGTACATAACCCTAAGACATTTTGCATTCACCCAAGAAACTTTGTTTTCAAAACCTTTGAGTTCCCTGAGAAACTTGTTCCCTGAGAAAAATGTTCTCCCATCATATATTTTTTTCCATCACCATGTTTCCTTAGGGACTCTGTAGGTCCTCAATATGACGACACCAATGTTCTTCAATAATTTTATGTGTCTGCATTAGAAATGTCTTATATTTACAGATGAACAGTAACATTGTAATGCCCTCAGTAATGTGACACCAAAATGCACTGTGAAAAAGTACTTTTACAGCATAAGATGATTATACTTTTCATGCCATACCCAATAATCACCATTTATGTGTGTGATTCAAATTTCAAGATCTCAATGCCTTTGAGCGTGGATTTTGATTTGAAAGGAATTTGCACAGATGTTTGCCAGTGCTGCAGAGAACAACAAGTATTGGCATGAACTTTGCTGGGTGAACAAAACAGGAAGCCTGAGTCTGTGGTGAGTCATGAATACATCCTGCAGGCGATGGGTGGATACTTCAACAAAAAGAATAGCTGTCATTCAAACCACAGAATCTTAGATAGGTGTAATTCTAGGCACCAGTGCTTCATTCAGGGCAGGACAGAGAGAGTCATATTCCTTGCTACACTCTTAAAAGAGATATTTAAATTGTTCAAAGACATTGAATCCTGTTTTCTGATAATCTCCAAGTGTGCACACGTTTGTCTTTGGGGTTCCCCCCACACAACATTTCTGATTCGCGATCGGGCGCTTCCAACGTTCTTACGAGCAGATTCAGTCACTCTTAACACACCTCACACCACAGGAAAATCTGATAAGATAATCTATAGAAACATCAAGATAATCGGGACATTACCTAGGATTGTCAGAAGGGGAGAAATCAGCCCAAAATCAGCCCGATTATCTTGTGGTGTGTACCCAGCATAGGTTTTTGCAATTTTCAGCATACAGCACAATAGACTATAAAACACTGCAAAAATGCTGACATGAGAGGTCAGAGGGGTGAGCATGTAGAAGGTGCATATTAAAATATATTGTTCTTTTATGGAGTCTCTGTCTATGGAATCTTTTTTTTTTTTATTCCGAATTGATGAATACTACAAGACAAGAAAGACCAGTTTGATTCTCTAAAGTTTGAGTTTCAGATGAATCCCTCTATGTGTAATGACAGTGTTTTCATTGTCTGCTTTGAAACAATGACTGTTTATGTAAGTTTTAGCATCAGATACTGTACAGTATACACTGCCCGGCCAAAATCGGACTCAGAGGTTAAAGATTTTAATAGGCAATTACTTAAGAATCTATGAATGGATCATTATTACAGTGATTATTGTGTTTCTAGCATGTTATATGTTTGGCAACAGTTCTTTTAGCCCTTAAAGATGGAGTGTGTAGCTTTTCATTTCTTAAACAACCATGTAGGAAGACACATCATGGCCATATTCCAGGATGACAATGTCAAGATTCACCAGGGTTAAAACTGTGAAAGAATGGTTCAGAGAGCATGAAGAATCATTTTTACACATGAATTGCCACCTCGAGTCCAGACCTTAATTTCATTGAAAGTCTTTGGGATGTAGTAGAAAGTCTTTTGGGATGTGCTGAAGTAGACTTTACAGAGTGCTCACCTCTTGCATTGTCAATACAAGATCTTGACCAAATATTGATGCACCTCTTGATGGAAATAATGTCACAACATTTATTTCCATTGAGATGTGCATAATTTTTTGTCTACTCCAGCAGTCTACTCCAGCACATCCCAAAAACTTTAAATGAAATTAAGGTCTGGACTAAGAGGTGCCAATTCATGTGTGAAAATGATTCTTAATGCTCCCTCCCAACAATTGTTTCACAATTTGAGCCTGATGAATCTTGACATTGTCATCCTGGAATATGGCCATGATAAATCTTAATACATGGTTGTTTAAGAAATGAAAAGCTACACACTCCATCTTTTAGGGTTAAAAGAACCGTTGCCAAACATATAACATGCTAGGAACATAATAATCACTGTAATAATGATCCCTCCATAGACTCTTAAGTATTTGCCTGTTAAAATCCAAACAGTGACTTTTTTTGTGTGTGTTTAAACCAAAGAGGATATATTACTTTCCTCAATTTAGATACAAAACACCTGATGTAACATTGGTTTTGACTGACACTATGAAGTATTATTTTAGTTTCAATACTAAAACGCCGTTAAATTAGTCCAATACAGTCTATCAGACTCAACATAAGAAAAATGGAAAAGAATATATCATTGCCACACCCTGCAAAAAGAAACACACTGAGCTTCTGAAACAGATTCAGTAAGCAGCAGAGAAAACAGAAGAACACTGTTATAGACCCTCTTTACACTTGGTATTAAGATTTTGGTTGATCGGATCATAAGACGAGGGAGACACATTCCCGTTTACACATGGTGTTTTAATTTGTCTCTTTTGTCCACTTTCAATCACTTCTGTCCTGATTTCTTCAAGGAGAGGGGTCTATGGGAGGGTAAATGTATGTTTGTTTGTTTTTTCAGATTTTTAATATAATGGAAAAAATAAGCTCACGCAATGTACATATGAACGCGCCTGCAGATAGCGTCTAGCTAGCGAGCTTCCCATAATGTTTAAGCGAGGTCAGTAGGTGGAGAGTAGGCGGTCTTTTGTGGCTGTTTAAACTGAAGGGTTGGATTCTGGAATCCACTGCCGCTTCAACATATACATTTTGAGTGATTTATAATCAAGTTATTAATCAACATTTATCTTTCTAAATATTAAATTTCTAAAACACACTCACTGAGCCCACGTGGCCTTGCAGCTCCAACAATGTAACAAATTTCTGTAGTTTTCACAGCATTATTACAGTAAAATGAACAAATCCTTACCTTATGTTGCTGTAAATCTGCAAAGCATCATGGTTAAATTTCAATGGCGGGTAAATTCTACAGTATTTTTTACTGTGAATCACAATGAAAAAAATTTGAACAGGATGTTTTCAGCAGCAGAGGAGATCCACACTTTCTCTATAGGATTCGCATAAATTTGATAGATTTTTTTTTTATCTTTCAATATTTAATAACATCATCAGTTTGGTGGAGTAACATTGCTGGATAAAAGTAAACTGGAACTCCATGCACATACATGTGTGTTAGCAAAGCGTGTTAGCCGTTTCTTGTTGTTTTTCTAGCTACGGCATGATGAATTAAATACCAAAGCGGGCTGAAGTAAGAGAAAACGCAGCAACCGGTAAGAATTTTAAACAGCACAACATTTTTCACAGCATCATGTTTTTCTGAGCTGCTTCGCCGGGCAAAATACAGCAGCTACATAGAATAGAATAGATAGAATCTTTGTATTTCTTCAACAATTTTTCGAATGCTGCCACAGACACAAGGTAGCCTATTTATATTGTGGGGAATATAATATAGTTGTCACAATTATGTTTAATTGGTTTTGTCATGCACAGACTTTTAGAATGTATTTCATTAGTTCCTGTTTTTCTTTGGTTAATTTCCCGCTTCTCATTTGTTTCTATAGTAACTGTCATTAGTTCATATGGTTTCAGCTGTGTTTGATTAATTCGTCTAGTTTGTATTTACTACTTAAGTTGTGCGTTTGCCTTCATTTTCTGTTCAGTGTTACTTGAGATTATGTTAAGGTCTGTTACTCTGCCTGTTTTATGGATTATCTTGCCAGTTGGGAATTTATTAAACTTTGTTTTGGATTTATATTCATCTGAGTCTTCTTGTGTCTGCTTGAACACACACCCATTGTGTGACTATAATATAATATAATATAATATAATATAATATAATATAATATAATATAATATAATATAATATAATATAATATAATATAATTGTTACAATACGTGGTTAGGAAAGTCACAAAGATGAGGAAACGTTCAAGGACAGACTTTAATGATGAATGCGTAGATAGCAAAATATTTGCTCGCTTTTTATCTTCACTGTACAAAGAACACTGTGAAATGTACGGTAACTTGCTGCCAGCAATTAGTAAGTAAGTTGCTGTGTTCTATTCCACAGTATGCTTACTGTAAATGTAATCACGGGGTGCTTCTTAATATCCCTCCTTGTTTCCTCGCTTCCCGTCCTCCATCCTATGACCTGGAAACCGATCAAGCTCAGCCATCTTTGAAGGACATCTCAATTCTCTAATTGCACCGTGAGGAGGCGAGGAACAAGGAGTAAGGAAGCTTCCTGAGGAGTCATGAGCGAGATACACAGGTGTATCCTTTGCGGAAATCTTTCTCGTCGAGAAACGTGATGCACGTATAAATTCTCCTTCCCCTTCATATCTGTCACAATCATTTAAATCTATGCTTTTGCAGTTTAAATAAACTTTACATCTCACATATTTCAACGGGGCATCTTGCTTTATTAATATTTATTATAATTTTTTAAATAACCAAACTTTATCAACATATGGATAGATCCCTCGAGTGCAGCTGATGACGCTTTGAAGTGACGATAAAGGGAGCGAGGATATCATTTCACTTGATTCAATTCCTCTGTCCTTGCGTCTTTTCCTTGTGTCCTTCCCTCGCATCCTGAAGGGGTGGTGTTAAGACGCGAGAAAAGGAAGCAAGGAAAGGAAACGAGTATGCACAAATAAGAATTGAGAAGCACCCACGGTATCTATTTTGTTACTGTTTATTATTGTACAGTAAAATTACTGTAATAATAAACACAGTAACACAATAGTTACCATAATTCTAATTACATTAACTATTTTTTACTGTGTTTATTATTATAGTAATATTACTGTACAATAATAAACAGTAACAAAATAGATACCATGATTACATTTACAGTAAACATACTGTGAAATAGAACACAGTAACTTACTTGCTAATTGCTGCCAGCAAGTTACCGTACATTTCACAGTGTTCTTTTTACAGTGAAGATAATTTTATTAAAGGGGTAGTTCAAACAAAAAATGGAAATTCTGTCATTAATTACTCACCCTCATGTCTTTCCACACCCGTAAGACCTTTGTTTTTGATAAAATCTGATTGCTTAGTGAGGCCTGCATTGCCAGCAAGATAATTAACACTTTCAATGCCCAGAAAGCTACTAAAGACGTATTTAAAACAGTTCATGTGACTACAGTGGTTCAACCTTAATGTTGTGAAGCAACGAGAATACTTTTTGTACGCCAAAAGACAAATAACAACTTTATTCCACACTACCAGTGGACTACACAAAAATTCACATACTCACATATTCCTTTTCCTATTTGGCTTGATGTTTTGTAATGAGATTTAAAAATGTTATCTTCTGGTAATGGCTTAGAAACTAGTATGAATCAAGTCTGTTACAATATTTTTTATACCTTGGAAGAACTGTCAATAAAAAAATGCAAATTTTTTAGCTGACTTGTTACTATATAAACTTGAACATGTAAGTTTATAAGACAGTATGTAAAACTATGTGAAAAAAAGTATTGGTAACTCTTTACAATAAGGTTCATTAGTTAACTACATTTGTTAACATGAACTAATAATGAACTGCACTTCTACAGCATTTATTAATCTTTGTTAATGTTAATTTCAACATTTACTAATACATTATTAAAATCTTGTTAACATTAGTTAATGCACTGTGAACTAACATAAACAAACAATGAACAACTGTATTTTCATTAACTAACGTTAACGAAGATTAGTAAATACAGTAACAAATGTATTGCTCATGGTAAGTTCATGTTAGTTAATACATTAACTAATGTTTAACTAATGAACCTTATTGTAAAGTGTTACCAAAGTATTTAATAGGCTACTCAATCAAAAGCGTAAATACAACTACAAGCCAAATACTTTATACTTAATTATACTTTTTTTTAAGTATATCTCGATCAAAAGATTGAGTACAAGTATAGGTTAAATATAGTTATAGTTTTTCTGTCAGTATAAGTCAAATATAATTTAAGTATAATTCTGAGAAGTACGTAAAAGGTACACTGAAAGTATACTTTCTTATTTTTTAGTTTAAAAGGTGTTTAGTTTAAAAGTTACACACTTGAATAAACAACTTTTTTGTAAGGGTTGCCGCTTTTATCAGTAGTAAATTCCCACAGTGAAAGTAAGTATGACTGAGTCATTAAAAGATTAACTCTCGCATGGCAAGCTCACAAAAGCATGCACATAAATATGTCCTTTAAATCAAAAAGCTAGCAGAAACAAGGTGATCGTTTAATCTGGGTAAGACATTTTTTGAATTTGTGATTCAAAATAAGCTTGTCGGTAAGCAGGTAAGAGCTTGTTTGGAACTAGCAGATGGATCAGATTCATCTTGTCATTCAGTATCTCATGAAATTCACATCATTCTACACCTATAACCACAGGCGCATTAATCACTCAGTTAAAATCGATAAATCACTTGATCCATACACTAGATCCATTTTCAGTAATCCTAGCCCCATTGTTTTCAATAGTTTTTGTAATGACAGCTAGGTACAATGTAACCTTTGTAAATGTATTCAAACTATCCAGGTAAAAAAATACTATATTAAATACTATAGTGTTTTTGAACCATACTATAGTAAATTGTAGTATACTGTACATATTATAGTATTTACAACACTTTGTTAATGAATGCAACAGCATACTGTAGTATTAACTAAAGTGAACTGACAAACTGTAATAAATACTGTAGTATACTTTAGTTTTTACTACAGTAAACTGTTATTGTAGTATAATGTACCCTATAGTTGTAGAAAACTTAGTACAGTATTGGGTAAAGTAATTTGTTTACATTACTATAGTTGTTATATTATTACAGCAACTATAGAATTACCACAACAAATTAATTCAAGCACTTTACTATAGTATGGTTCAAAAACACTATAGCATTTACTATAAATTACTATAGTATTTTTTCACCTGGGTAGCAATTACGATACATATGTACTTCTTCATGTCACAGCCTTTTCAACGATACTTCATTAACTGCAGATAAAAAATGAATTAGTTGAATTGCGTGGTCATCCTTTTCAAAGCAAAGCTTCAGTCCTCAATTGAAAATTTCTTATAGCCATTTGAGAATTTTCTGAGATAAAAGTAAAGCCTTCTGGAGTGGTGTATCTGACTCACAGTTAAAGCTCTCAGAAAAAGACTGTTACGCAAGACTAGCGGCACCATGCTAGCATGTCTCCAGATGACTCTTGTGCAATTTAAAAGTTCACTTTGGAAAATGTTTCTCTCTGGCTCGCTATTTTTTTGTTCTGTTCATGTTTGAAAAGACAAAGGGAGGTCTGTTCTGGGGAAGCTGGCAGCATTCCACGTGCAAGAGACCATTTCACTGTGTGGTTTTAGCTTGCTGTTTATAAGTGTTTATCACATCCAGCACTCCGTTGTCCTGGAAACCCCGCTGGCAGGCGCAGGTCATCCTGTCAGCAAACATGTTATGAATCCTGTAACACAGACTGTATGGCAGTAACATGAGATACTATTCAGACATGCATGGGAAAATCTTGTCCCTATCAAAACAATCACGTCCTGTCAAAAAATGTTGTCAAGTTATATATGCATGCATATTTTGAGATAAGATGTGCTTATGACTTGTCTTTTGCTCATAGCCCTGGGCTGTGGGCTCTCAGAGATCATTCCAACAGTTCATGTCATTTCACCTGCCAGATCCTCTGCCTTCAGGCATGTGTTGGGCGGAGAGTGAAGTTTTGAGTTCATATTCTCCCCTCACCCCCTCCTTCATCTGTACCTCCACCCACCCCTTACCTCATCCCACAAACATATAAAAATCAATCAGCCTCGTCTGTGCACCACATTCCCTCTCCTTCCAGCAAAAAGACTCTCTCCTCTGCACCCCAGCAATGACGTCCTTCAGCAGCCGTAGTTTTGTGTCTTCTGGAGGAGGCTTTGGTGGAAGCTCCCTGCGGAGTGCTCCTCTAGGAAGCATGTCTCGGTCTTCACTGATGAGCGTTGGAGGCGGTGGACGCGTAAGCGCCATGCGTGGTGGGAGCGTGTATGGGGGTGCAGGAGGCCACGGGGTCCGTATCTCCACTGTATCAAGCACCTTTGCAGCTGGTGGTGGCGGTGGTGGTGGAGCAGGTTATGGCTTTGGAGGAGGCGCTGGTGGTGGAGCAGGTTTTGGCTTTGGTGGTGGCGCTGGAGGAGGCAATATGGACCTCAACGTGACCGTCAATGAGAAAGCAACGATGCAGAACCTAAACGACCGTCTGGCAACTTACCTGGAGAAGGTGCGCACTTTGGAGAAGGCCAATGCAAATCTCGAACTGAAGATCAGACAGTTTCTGGAGAGCAAAACCTCGCCTGCTGCAAGAGATTATTCTGCTTACCAGGCCACAATCAGCGACCTGCAGGATAAGGTACTGCTACTGTAAAACCTTACAACATCTCTTGCACAGGAAATGCATTGTTTTCATAGCTGCAGGACTATGGGTGTGGTCATGTCCTCATTGAGTTTTCTGCATGTCAAAATGAGACAAAGCTATTAGAGTACATTGTACAGTTGTGTATGCTTTACTAAAATTCAGCACAAAAGTGCACAATCACATGGATGTATCAGACAATATTTGCATTTTGTGTCCTAATAATGCATATTTGGAAGCTAAATGTGCTGTGCATTTGCAAAAACATAATTGTTTGAATCCTCTCTTGTCTCTGACAGATCCAAGATGCCACCCGTGTCAATGGAGGAGTCTACCTGGCCATTGATAACGCAAAATTAGCTGCTGATGACTTCAAGACCAAGTAAATCCAAGCCTACAGTGTATGAAACTTCTTTTACTCTTACTTTGGTGATAAGTTGCTAATAAACTGCTCTGTTTGAACCATTCAGGTATGAGAATGAGTTGGGCATGCGTCAATCTGTGGAAGCAGATATTGCTGGGCTGAAGAGACTCCTGGATGAGCTCACATTGACAAGATCTGACCTCGAAATGCAGATTGAAGGCTTAAAGGAGGAGCTTATCTTCCTCAAGAAGAACCATGAGGAGGTAAACCACTAAAAAAGCTGTCCAAATCAATTATGAGAAGATATTACTGTTTGATTGACAAACAAGATCTTTTGATCTTGCCAAAACACATGTTCCTCTGACCTTGCCATTGGATGAACTAACAAAGCAGTCAAATGTGTTGCTGAAAAGCACTGTAAATCTGAGGAACGTGCCCAGGGGCCATAAATCATCTCAAATTCTTCTTCTCTTTCTAGGAACTGGCAGCCATGCGCTCTCAAATGACTGGTTCAGTGAACGTGGAGGTGGATGCGGCTCCTCAGGAAGATCTAAGCCGTGTGATGGCTGAGATTCGTGAGCAGTATGAAGCCGTCGCTGCCAAAAACCAACGTGAACTAGAGGCCTGGTTCAAAACGAAGGTAGAAGAGGGCAAATAAAGGTGTTTCGTGAACTAGCCAAAATTAGAACAATCAAGTTTTGATCATTAGCAATGCTTGACTAAACTCTGAATGTTATTTATCTGCAGTCAGAGACACTGACTAAGGAGGTTGTGGCCAGTACAGAGACAATACAAATGTCCAAGTCTGAAATCACAGAGCTTCGACGCACCCTTCAGGGCCTGGAGATCGAGTTACAATCTGAACTCAGTAAAGTAAGTGTGTGTGACTGTGTTGGGATACATCTATAGCAAGATGGTAATGGCTTCAGAAATAAACATTTTAAACCATTTTAAGCAGGTTTGCCCAATGTTTTAAGCTAGTCTGGCCAAGCTAGTGTTCTGTTTGTTTAGTAGACAGCCAGGTCAACAAGTGCCCTAAAACCCCTCTGAAACCCGCAAATCAGATAATCCAGAGGGAAGAATGGCAATTTCTGGTTTATACTTTTTTTTTTTTGGTTGAATGTCTACCATTTTTACCCAACAAATATACTTCTTATTCTGCTCTGCACTAATAAATACTCAGCACCTCCACTCTATTTTACAGAAAGGGTCTCTTGAGGCAACTCTTAGGGACACAGAAGCGCGGTACTCCATGCAGCTGTCTCAACTGCAGGCTCACGTAACAAGTCTGGAGGAGCAGATTGTTCAGCTCCGAGCTGACATGGACAGGCAGTCTCAGGAGTACAAAATGCTGCTGGACATCAAGACCCGGCTGGAGATGGAAATCGCTGAGTATAGGAGACTGCTGGATGGAGAAGCAAGCAGGTAGGAGGCAGTGGAAGATGGATATTGATAATGTAAAATGAGTGAGTGTGTGTGTTTTTTGATTGGGTTTTACCATTTCTGAGGAATACACATTAACATTTTCTCTCTTTTTCACCATTAAAAGTTTCAGTGTAGGAGGAGGAGGAGGAGGAGGAGTGAGCTCTACCAAAACCGTCATGGTGAAGACCATTGTTGAAGACATTGTTGATGGGGAAGTGGTGTCAACTACTACAAAATAAACACCAAACACCATCAAAGACCGCCCATCCACACCTATCACACAAGTCTTCAGGCCTTGTGCTCCACTATTGTTAAGAATAAAATCAGTGATGGCGCAGAAACACGACTGTGATTTGTCTGTTTTAAGTCAATATGAAAGCATTGTTTCTTTATCCCTATTTTGTTTCAGAAAGGATGATGATACATTTTGAGATTTGTGCATGCTTGCAGTATATCAGACATACATGATTTTCAGCTCTCTGTTTCCAAGTGTTGAATGAAAAAAACAAAACTAAATTACATTCATTTAATCATGTTCATAATATAAGGTAAACTTCCAATTACTTCATTAACTGTTCAATTTTGCATTACAGAGGTCTTGAACAGAATGCATTAAGTAAGACATGTGATGTCATCCGCTGAAGTGAAGTTTTTAAGCAGATTAGTCATTTTGCTCATTAAAATCCACAGTTTCGCTGCTCTCCACAAACTTCCCATTCACAATGGTTTCCGCCACTGTGGTTGTTTTGGTGACAACTTTTAAAAACAGACAATGGGAGATGGTTTTTAGAAGGTTTTGGAGTTACCAGTGTACTACAAAGCTTTATCGAGATGTAATATATTTATACAAAAAACAACAAAAAAAAAACAACAACAACAACAAAAAAAAACTATTGTAAAATGGTCACTTACTGTGGGAATGTCTGTAAAAACAAGAGAGAGAGAGCTGGTGTCAGTAAAGTCATTTTTTTCTAACTTCTAAATCAGCATCCAAAAAAATCACAAGATATCAAAATTAAGAAATGAAATCACCAAGCATCACCTTTTATCTCCATCCAGCAGTCTCCTGTACTCTGCAATCTCATGCTCCAGTTTGGTCTTTATGTCCAGCAGCGTTTCGTAGTCTTGTTTGTTGTTGCTAATGTTAGCATGAAATTGACTAAGCTGGTCCTCCAGGCTTGTGACAGTGGCCTGAAGCCTAGCCAGCTGGTCACTGTAACGGGCCTGTGTGCCGTCCAGTTCACCGTCAAGAGCTGACCTCTGTGGATAGACATTATATATATCAAAATAATTAAATACATAACATATTTTATGTAATTATTTATTATAATCTATAATTTTTATAAATTATTTAATTATATTTTTTTTTTTTGCTGTTCACACACCATGATTGTTTAATGTTACTGGGTGCATTAGGGCAGAATTATATATAAACATTGCTAATAACCCACACTTTGGAGACACTTCTACTTAAACAGTCTATCTCTTGTTTTCCTAAATGTGTGAGCATAGGAAATTACAGCACATTTCCCCTGACTGCTCTTAAAGTCTTAAAGCTGGCAGAGTGCTGGTTGGTGAACTAGAGGGGGAGAGGCTGGAGCTCACGGACAGAAAAAAAAACAGCCTGGCACACATGTTGCTACAGACTTGGAAATTATGCTGCATTGCTTCTTCACTCTAAACTATAACTCTATTTTTTGCTATAAAAATAAATATGTTTGTAAGGGTGTGTAGGTTTACAATGCTCTGATAGGTCTGCAGTTCAATTTGTAGTCTTTGTAAGGTGCTTGTCAACTCCTTCAGCTCTGTTCTGCTGTTCTGAAGATCTTCATTATGTGTGACCACCTCCTGTTGCACTGTGGCGATCTGCAGTTAACACCAACAAAAACAACTATAACATCACATGCATAATAGCATCCCACTATAAAACAATATTTTATTATCTTAATCACAGATGAGTGACTAAGCACCAAATCAGTTACTTTTACTGGGTATTGTGTCAAAATTTCCATTTTTTTTTCTAATAAGAAGTCATTTAAAGTCACAATAACCTGGCAAATATGTACTCTGCATTGTAATGTTTTAATCTTTAATTCTGATGATTAAAAATTAAATTTCCTTGGAATTGTACTTAAGTATTTATTTTCAGTAAGCACAGTAAAATTCCCCCAAAATAATAATTAATCATAATAATGAAGTTACTCAAATACAAATGCATTTGTGGTTTTAACTTCACCTTGCTTTCATACCAGGACTCCAGCTCTTGACGGTTTTTCTCAGTCATGGTCTCATAGTGTTGTCTGATCTCGTTGATGGCCTGGTTCAGGTCCATAGAGGGCGCTGCATCCACACAAACGTTCACCTGACCTCCAACCTCAGCACTAACCAGGGCCATCTCCTGTGAAAACACACATCAGAGAGTTGTGTGATTTGGCACAGAGACAGAGATGGATTGTATTACGATGCAGACATGGTATTAATCTTCTATCTGTAGATTTAGTAGTAATAAAAAAGAAGTGGGAGTGGTGGGATGAGCCAATCCCAAACATGTCTGAATGATTTCAGGATTTAAGGAGAAAGTTTTCCCTGGTTGATTATTATTATTATTAAAAATGATTTTATCAGTTGGGATTTTTTTAAAGAGTTTTTAAAGGTTTATGTGTGCACCTAGTTGTGTTTATACTAAATGAATGATGAACTTTCATAGACCCAAGAGGCCTAGTGATATTACTGTTTAGTTTAAAATGATGTAATAGGATGGAAAATCCCCAGCAGAGCTGACAGCAGAAGGAAAAAGGAAAAATTGAAGGAAGGAAGGAAGGAACACTCTTAATGACCCTGTGTGTTTTTCTGGTGTGGAAACTGCTATCTTTGAAATGGCCGCTTTACAGTAACCTAACCTCTCATTTTCAGAATTGGTCTTTCAATTGTTTTTTAACAGAAAATATGAAAATAAAAGACTTTAAACAGACTTTCTTTCTATCTAGATTAAGGTTAGGAAATGTACATGACAGGTTGAAAAATTTGGGATCACTATGAATTTTTTTTTTCTTCAAGAAATTAAGCAAGGATGCATTAAATTGATCAAAAATTAAAGTAGACATTTTTATAATGTTAAAAAATGTTTCTGTTTCAAATAAATGCTGTTCTTTAAATTTTATGTTCATCAAAAAATCCTAAAAAATTAAATTAAATTAAATTAAATTAAATTAAATTAAATTAAATTAAATTAAATTAAATTAAAATTAAAATTAAAATTAAAATAATTAAAATTAAAATTAAAATAATTAAAATTAAAATTAAAATAAATAAAATAATAAAATTAAATAAAATAGACACTATCATGGTTTCCACAAGCAGCACAACCACTTTTAACTGTTTATAATAATAATAAACGTTTCTTGAGTACCAAAAAACATATCTGCTGAAAATTCAGCTTTGCCATTATACAGGGGAAAAAATAAAACAAAATAGAAATCAGTAATATTTCACAATTTACTGTATTTGTGATAAAAAAAAGTAGCATTGGGGAACATGGGAAACTTCAAACTTCTTTCAAAACAATAATTTTGCAAACGTATCACTCTATATATTTAATGTATGGTATGCACACAAACTGAAACTACAGGATTTGAAGTTTGCGTGTCACTTTTCAAAATAACGTAATCTTATATTTGGATATCAGTTACAGGCCTATATATTCCACAGGTTTTAGCTGTCCTGTGTTCAGTGTGTACTAGGGTGTGTGCCTGTCTGTCTGTAGGAAGGTTGGAAAGTGAGGAGTGGTGGAATCTCACACTGAGAGAAGATCCATGTCTTTACTTTTGAATTAAATGGGCCTTTCAGAAAGTATAAACCTGAAACAGAATCCTTATGTTTTTATAATGACTTACAAATCACAGAGCAGCACAATGGTCTTTACAATGGTCCTGCAGAAACTGTGTATGTTGTCTATGGCATGTTCACACATTTTCAAAGCTGTGCAATATTGATAGCAGTTCAAAATGCATCACTTTATGCAATATCCTCTTCTAGATATGTGAAATATAGCTACTAGTAGTAATTAGGATAAATAATGGTAGTAAAGTATAGTGTAACTTGCATATATGCTAAGCTAGCAGGCTAATCAGCTAGCAGTATGCAAAGGTAGTAGGCTAACCGGTGAGCTTGCATACAAACGGAAATAAATATATGAGAAATGCTTTATTTGTACAATGGTTACCGGCCATGAGTCTTAATCACATCACTATACCACATCACTATGGTGATATTTACTGTATACAGTTCAGTGGAAAGTTACATAACAGCTTTGTGTAAAACAATTTGTGGGTGGAATATCTGAATGGCCAGTCTCATGGGCAATGCCCTGAATAGAAATCCTGTCATGGTAATATCGTTGCTGTTTACAAGCTAGAATTTGCTCTTTTAGAATATGTAATAATACACTATGGAACTGAACACCAATCAGCTGAGTTCTGTCTATTTTAATGAAATGAAATAAGAGTTTTTACAAAGATAAGAAAAACAACAGGCATAACCCCACTGAAGATTCTTCAATGAAAAAGGTTAAGATGGGAAATGTGTGTCATATATCTTACCTCCTTGTGGCTTATCTTCAGCCTGATGAGCTCCTCGTTCAGAGACTCAATCTGCATCTCCAGATCTGACCGACTCAAGCTAAACTCATCCAGAATTTTCCTCAGATTGGCGATGTCAGCATCAATGACCCTACGCATACCCAGCTCATTCTCATACCTGAAGAGATGGTTAAAAAAAATAAATGACCAACTAAATCAATCACAAGACGTCAATATTTTACAATATTTTGTTTCTCACTTTATTTTGAAGTTATCAGCAGCCAATTTGGCATTGTCCACAGCCAGGACGATTGTGGCATTGCCTAGGGAAATTGATTGGATCTGCCAGTGAAAAAAAAAATAAAAATAATAAAAGAAAATGTCCTTTCATACAGAAGATTACACAAACAGTAGATGGCAAAGATATCAGTCTTTTTAGAAGGTTACAGAATATACACCCCCAGAGCACTGAATTCCAAATGAAAAGAAAAACAGCAGATTAGTCTATTGCACAATGGCACCTGAAGACATTTCATTTTTAGAACAGGTTTTTGGCATCTATGGAATTCAATACAACCACAGAATGTGGAACAAAAGCCAAATCCAAACAAAACTGGTTCAGTCTGAGTCTAAGCATATTTGTCTATAGATCCTATCACAGACTAGTCAGTTAGTGTTATTAATTAATGTTTTTAATAAGTGCAACAACAACAATAATAATTTATATATATATAAATATAAGAGAGAGAGAGAGAGAGAGAGAGAGAGAGAGATTAATACAGTACAGAGAAGAACACTGTCCTTTCTGCATACAGTATCATCCACTCTGTCTGAAGACCCTGAGATCCCTATTCCACTCTGAACTCACTTCATTTCTCAGGTCCTTGATGGTGTCCAGGAAGCTGGTGTGGTCAAATGTGACATCAGTGCGATTGTCATACCATTCCCTGATGTTGCGCTCCAGCTCACCGTTGGCCTTCTCCAGTGAGCGCACCTTCTCTAGGTAAGAGGCCAGGCGGTTATTCAGATTCTGCATGGTGGGCTTCTCGTCAGCGGACGGGTCTAAAGCATCACCCAGGTTGAAGCCCCTTGAAGAAGAATGAAGAAACCTGGCGTGGGACGAGGATATCCGGGTTCCTCGACCACCGGCTCCTCCATAAACACTGAGGGTTCTGGAATTATAGGGGAAAGACATAGTGTCGTCTTAGAAAAGGTCTCAGACGTAGAAATGGGAGACAAGACACAAAGCAAATGCTTGGCCGTGACTTTGTCAGATTCAAAAAAATCTTTAAATACTTGCCAAGGCTGGGGGAGGGGAGAGGCTTTCCAGTGAACAGGTGGGTATTTATGTTGCCCTCTAGAACCTGAACATCAACATTTTTTGTGCTGCTGTTTAAGGTAAAATTTTCTGTCCTGGACCGAATTATTAAGACTTCTTATCATAACATTTCCATTAAACTGAAAACCAAATGTGTATCTAAAAAAAACACACATATTTAGTTTACTCATAAACCATCCTCAGATCATATTATGACTACAAACTACTTTCTTTTTTTTCTTTCTCCAGTGCAGAAGAAAGTACAGAAATACATAATTAAATGTAATATGACACAATAATATTATTATTTTAAAAATACAAAACTTTACAGTACAGTACAATACAATACAGTAATAAATATATATAAATAAGAAAAATATATACTAGAAAGATTTATGAATGTATAGACATGTTATTTACAAGTGTACACTTTGAGATGTTATTTACAGATATACAATTCTGACATATGTTTTGGGGGGAAAAGTACAGTTATGAGAGACAATGTACAGTTATGAGAGTTTTAAATGTTCAGACTGAATATAGCCTTAAGGAAGAAGCTGTTCTTGTGACTGGCTGTTCTAGCACTCATTGCTCTGTAACGCTGGCCAGAGAGCAACATATAAGAGAAAGTGGGCTGGTTGTGTGGGGTCCAAAGTGATTTTCTTAGCCCTTTTTCTTACTCTGGAGGTGTAAAGATCTTGAAGATTGGGCAGGGGGCACCAATAATCCTCTCAGCCTCCATCCTGGGCCAACAACAGTTTCTCAAACGAAATAAATACCTGAACATCTGACTGTGTGTGGCAACAACCATGTGTGTGTTTTTTTAATCACCATTATTTATATATAGCGCTTTTTACAATGTAGATTGTGTCAAAGCAGCTTTACAGTGATAGCTGGTACATTATTTTGGCTGCACAGCAGCTCGTAAGGAATAGTGTCAATGCAGGCAGATCAAAGCACTGTTGAATATCAAATGTCAATTGTCAAGTGTCCCCAACTAAGCAAGCCAAAGGCGACAGCGGCAAGGAACCCAAACTCCAACAGGTGACATCAGGTGGCAAACAGGTGTTAAAATGGAGAAAAAACCTTGGGAGAAACCAGGCTTAGTCGGGGGGCCAGTTCTCCTCTGGCGAACAGTGCTTTGTTACGACTCAGGTTGCTATCATAAGTCAGATATGATCGCAACATTCAAAGTGTTTAATTCAGTTCCATCCAGTTGAGGATCGTATTCATCACACCGGTATGGACGGTTGTTTAGGAGATGTGCCACTGGTTGTCATGTTGATGAGGCCTTCATAGTGGATGATCTAGTTGACTCAATCTCTGCTGATACTTCAGGGCTGTGTTGTGGTCGTGTCATGGTGCAGGTCCTCGATCTCACCCGGATACGGCCCGGATCCGGCTGACTACGGTAAACCTCGGGATAAACAGAAAGACTAATATTAGCGTAGATGCCATTCTTCTTCTGATGTAACGAGTACATCTGGTGTTATTGGAAGTGTTCCCGGTTCCGGCTGACCTAATTTATGCAGCCTAATAATCCTTTAACGGATTTGAAAAAATAAATTGATAATGTGTTATGTGTATGCCAGGTTAAAGAGATGTGTTTTTAGTTTAGATTTAAACTGACAGAGTGTGTCTGCTTCCCGAACAATGCTAGGAAGATTGTTCCAGAGTTTAGGTGCCAAATAGGAGAAGGATCTACCACCTGCAGTTGATTTTGATATTCTAGGTATTATTAGCTGGCCTGAATTCTGAGATCGTAATAGACGCGAAGGACTATAATGCATTAAGAGCTCGCTCAGGTACTGGGGAGCTAAACCATTTAGTGCTTTGTAGGTAATTAGCAAGATTTTAAAATCTATACGATGTTTAACAGGAAGCCAATGCAGTGTTGACAGAACCGGGCTGATATGGTCATATTTCCTAGCTCTAGTAAGAACTCTAGCTGCTGCATTTTGTACGAGCTGTAGTTTATTTATCAGGCGAGCAGAACAACCACCTAGTAGAGCGTTACAGTAATCTAGCCTTGAGGTCATGAACGCATGAACTAACTGTTCTGCATTTGTCATCGAGAGCATATGTCGTAATTTAGATATATTTTTAAGATGGAAGAATGCGGTTTTACAGATGCTAGAAACATGGCCTTCAAATGAAAGATTGGTATCAAAGAGCACACCCAGGTTCCTAACTGACGACGAAGACTTAACAGAGCAGCCATCAAGTGTTAGACAGTATTCTAGGTTATTACGTGAGGAAGTTTTTGGTCCAAAAATTAGAATATCTGTTTTTTCTGAATTTAGTAGTAGGAAATTACTGGTCATCCAATTTTTTATATCAGCTATGCATTCCGTTAATTTTGTGAATTGGTAAGTTTCGTCAGGGCGCGAAGAAATATAGAGCTGAGTATCATCAGCGTAACAGTGAAAACTAACACCATGCTTCCTGATGATATCTCCTAAGGGTAGCATGTACAGAATGAAAAGCAATGGTCCTAGTACCGAGCCTTGCGGTACTCCATATTCAACTTGTGATCGATATGACCTCTCTTCATTTACTTCTACAAACTGATAACGGTCAGATAAGTATGATTTGAACCATGACAATGCAATTCCACTAATGCCAACATAATTTTCGAGTCTATTTAAAAGAATATTGTGATCAATAGTGTCAAATGCAGCACTAAGATCCAGTAACACTAATAGAGAGATACAACCACGATCTGATGATAAGAGCAAATCATTAGTAACTCTAATGAGAGCAGTTTCAGTACTATGGTATGGTCTAAATCCTGACTGGAAATCCTCATAGATACTATTTCTTTCTAAAAAGGAACATAGTTGTGATGATACTGCCTTTTCTAGTATTTTTGACAGAAAAGTGAGATTTGAGATTGGCCTGTAATTGACTAATTCTCTAGGATCAAGTTGTGGTTTTTTAATAAGAGGTTTAATAATAGCCAACTTAAAAGTTTTTGGTACGTATCCTAGTGATAAAGATGAATTAACGATATTAAGAAGAGGATCTATGACCTCTGGAAGCATCTCTTTCAATAGCTTAGTTGGTATAGGGTCTAACATACATGTTGTCGATTTTGACGATTTAACAAGTTTAGACAGTTCTTCCTCTCTTAAAGGAGTAAATGAATTGAATTTTTCCTCAGGGATACTACAATGCACCGTCTGACGCAATACTGTAGTAGACGGTTGCGTGGTTATAATTTTTTTTCTAATATTATCAATCTTGCAAGTAAAGAAGTTCATGAAGTCATCACTGCTGTGCTCTTTGGAAACATCAGAAGTTGAAGTTTTATTTCTTGTTAATTTAGCCACTGTATCAAATAAATACCTAGGGTTTTGTTTATTTTCTTCTAAAAGTTTTGAAAAATAGGCAGATCTAGCAGATTTTAAGGCCTTTCTGTACTCAACCATTCTCTCCCTCCACAAAATGCGAAATACTTCTAGTTTTGTTTTCTTCCAGCTGCGTTCCATTTTTCTGGCTGCTACCTTTAGGGCCTGAGTGTGCTCGTTGTACCATGGCTTTGGATTAATTTCCTTAATCTTTTTTAAACGCAAAGGAGCAACTGAGTCTAATGTGCTTGAAAAGACAGAGGCAATAGTTTCCGTTGCAACATCGAGGTCTTCTAAGCTGTCTGGCATGCTAAGGCGATGAAACTGATCAGGAAGATTATTTATAAAGCGTTCTTTAGTGGTAGAAGTGATGGTTCTACCAAATTTATGGCAGGGAGGCAGTTTAGCTGTTTTGACTAAATGTAGTATACACGAGACTAGGTAATGATCTGAGATGTCGTCACTCTGCTGCAGAATTTCAACGGCATCAATATCAATTCCATATGACAATATTAGATCTAAGGTATGGTTACGACAATGAGTGGGTCCTGACACGTGTTGTCTAACACCAATAGAGTTTAGAATATCTGCAAATGCCAATCCCAATGAGTCTTTTTCATTATCTACATGGATATTAAAGTCACCAACAACAAGTACTTTATCTGCTGCTAGTACTAACTCCGACAGAAAATCAGCAAATTCTTTGATAAAGTCTGTATGGTGTCCTGGTGGCCTGTATACAGTAGCCAACACAAATGTCAACTTACATAATGTTACGTAAAGTACCATCACTTCGAAGGAATTATATTTTAGAGACTTTTGACTAATACTATAAATATTACTATAAATTACAGCAACACCTCCTCCTTTGCCTTTCTGACGAGGATTGTGTCGATAATCATAACCTTGAGGGCTAGACTCATTTAAAGTAATGTAATCGTCCGGTTTTAGCCAAGTTTCTGTCAAACACAGCATATCTAGATTATTGTCTGTGATAATATCATTTACAATAAGTGATTTTGATGAAAGGGATCTAATATTTAACAACCCAAGCTTCATCATTTGTTTATCATTACTATCTCTATTTTTTATTTGTTGAACATCAATTAAATTTTTACCATTAAATGGGTTTGGAAGTTTTTTGTTTTTACTTATTCGGGGTACAGACACAGTCTCTATGTGATAATATCTAGGTGTAAGAGTTTCTATGTGTTGGGAATTATCTGACTTCTGTAACGTGAGGCAGCTAGCAGACGGTCGGTTTAGCCAGTATGTCTGCTTCCTGACCTGGGCCACAGTTTGTCATGTTTCAGCTCTAAGACTAAGTGCCATATTACTAGAGAGAAGAGCAGCACCATCCCGAGAGGGATGAATACCATCTTTTTTCAACAGGTCAGGTCTGCCCCAAAAACTTTTCCAATTGTCTATAAAACCTATATTATTTTGCGGACACCACTTAGACAGCCAGCCATTGAGTGATGATAATCTGCTAACTATCTCATCACTCCGACGAACAGGAAGGGGACCAGAGCAAATTACTTCTCCTGACATTGTATTTGCGAGTTCACACACCTCTTTAATGTTAATTTTAGTGATCTCCGACTGGCGAAGTCGAACATCATTAGTGCCGACGTGAATAATAATTTTAGAGTATTTACGATTAGCATTAGCCAGCACTTTTAAATTTGCTTTGATGTCAGGTGCTCTGGCTCCCGGCAAACATGTGACTATGGTGGCTGGTGTCTCTATTTTCACGTTCCGTGTAATAGAATCGCCAATAACTAGGGCACTTTCAACAGGATTCTCAGTGGGTGCGTCACTGAGTGGGGAGAACCTGTTTGATGTTATTATTGGAACGGAAAAGTGGTGTTTTCCGCGGCTAGGCCGCCTCACCGTTACCCAAGTGCCCTGCTGCACGGGCTCTACAGCCGGAACCGAACAATGTACAGAGTTCACTAAGCTAATCGCATCCAAAACAGTATCTGAAGCCCTTGCGTTCTTACTATCCTCGATTAAAGTTTGGATGCGTGTCTCTAATTCTGAGATTCTCTCTGTCAGCCTGACTATTTCCCTACATTTATGACATGTAAATCCCTCGTCGCTGACAGAGAGAGCTATACTGAACATGTGGCAAATGGAACAGGTAACAATGCTAGGAGAGGATGACATGACTCACCGTGTTTGTAGACTGATCCGAGTTACCACAGCTAATGAGGAGTTTAATGAGGAGTTTGTATGGAATGTATGGTTTCATACCAGAAGTTCATGATGTTCAAGCTGATAACAACTTCTCCTCATGTAACTGAACCTGTTGGTTCACTCTAATCGCCTTCTTTACTATTATAAAGTAAAAAAAAAAAAAAAAAAATCACTAAATCACTAGTCACTAAATAGCCATCTTTTTCTCTTAAGATAAATATGAACATTATCATTTATACCATTACATAAATGTATAAATGTACTGTTATTATCCAGCTTACATGCTAAAAGCTCATAAATTTATAAATCAGTTAAAAAAGATTTTAAAGATTTTAAAACAACAACAACAACAAAACAATGATTATCATTCCCTTTTAAATGCTATCTGAAAGGAAAAAATCTTTACCAGATATATATCTTCTCATCTTGACGTATCTTATGTTACGAGGGCCCAGGTACATTCCTATGACAGCATAAAGAGATACAGTAAGATTTAGATGACTGAAACGATACTGGTGGAGTACCTTTTGACATAACCTGCGCTAGACACTGTCTACTGTATAGGATTATAGATTTCTTAAAATCTATGTTGTACTGTTCCCCACTTCACTCAGTATTGTTTGCATGCATAATGAGAACTTTAGAGTGGTTTCCCATAACCTGTAAGCAAGAACATTTTACATTTTTAAAGTCAGTACTTCAGTTTCAGAAATACTGTCAATAAATTTGTAATGACATTGTTGGCTATTAAAATTAAAACTTTGGTCAACCTCATGTCATTCCAAACTTGTATGATTGTTTTTCTTCTGTGGAGAAAGGAGAAATGCTGGCAGTGGCCACTATTTGATATGCAGTCATCTGTGACATGATTTCATGCAGGTCAGCCCTGAAACTGCATTTGATTAGATGTGCACAGGAGGGGGCAAGATTTTAGTGAATAACAACTTAAAGTTTGTTCATCACACAAAACTATGAGGACTTGTAAAAAGTGCACATGTACAAACTAACTTTTACAGTCCCAAAACCAAAACTAATATAAAATAAAACTAAATAGATTAAAACAACACAAGGCATTTTAAATGTACATAGGCCAATGATAATGAAATTCTAAAAAATGTTCTGGTACGATCTTATTAAAGACATATTATGTCTATTTTTACAAAGTCTTGATTTTGTTTTTCGGATCCACTAAAACAGGTTATCATGCTTGAAAAACACACTATTTTTCACAGATTTTGCATTGTTGCAGCACTAATGCTCTGTTTAGTTCCAGTCTCTATAAAGCCCATCCTTCCAGAAAGCACAATTTGCTCGGTTTAGTCAGGTGGGCCGGTGTGTTGTGATTGAGCAATCATTTCGATTTGTGTTTCAATCGTGATCGTGTGATGCGTTACGCCCCTTACCATAACCAGCATCTCTTGGACATGGCGACAACACTACTAACGCAACTCAATCAGGCCTCGCCTCTTTTTTGTGTATGACTTGGGCCTGAATTATTGTGACATGCTTACTGATATAGAGAATAACTCCCTTTGGAGTGACTTTGTGCTTTGTAACTCTGCAGGCCTTTTTAATGCTCAAACAGCAACATTACACACTAACGAAATTTGAAAAAGCATAATAAGTTCTTTTTAAAGGGATAGTTCACTCATGAAAATTTACTCACCCTCAAGCCATCCTAGGTGTATGACTATCTTCTTTTAGACAAACACAATCGGAGATATAATAAAGATAAAGATTTATAATGGTAGTGAATGGAGGGCCTGTTTTGAAGCCAATAATAAATGCATCCATCCATCATAAATATAATCCATATGGCTCCAGGGGGTTAATAAAGGCCTTCTAAAGTGAGGCGATGGGTTTTTGTAAGAAAAATATTTAAAACTTTATAATCTAAAACAACTAGCTTCTGCCGGAAGCTAGTTATTTTACTTTATAAAGTTTCAAATATGGATATTTTTCTTACAAAAACCCATCGCTCGGCCTTTTTAACCCCCTGGAGCTGTATGGATTATTTTTTATGATGGATGGATGCATTTATTTTGGGCTTCAAAACATGCCCCCCATTATAAATCTTTGGAGAGCCAGGATATTTTTAAATATATCTCCGATTATAAAAGAAGATAGTCATATACACCTAGGATAGCTTGAGGGTAAGTAAATCATGGGATAATTTCCATTTTTGTGTGAACTAACCCTTTAAACAAATCCTTCAGAGAACTCACCACTTAAAAACGTTGTATTGAACTAAAAGCACAGCAGTACAACAAGATGCGTTTCAGAGAAAGAGAGGTTTCATTCATCAGCATTTCCCATATAGGTTTGAGTAAATGATGGCAAAGTCATTTTTATGTGAACTATTCCTTTAAATAGGTGTTAACAGAAGAAAACATGACATGTTTAGTTCAGTGAGAACAGGACATAGACAAAGATCACTGATCATAGACCAGTGTGAACTTGAGATGTCGCAGTGATTCATTGTTGGATTTAAGGTGGGTGTCACTCAATGGGTGTGTTTGGATTTTTTTTTTTAAAAACGCTTCCTCAGTACACTACGATCAACCAACTACTTAGACATGAATAATGAGAAACAAACAAATGAATGGAACTGAAAATCAGTCTCAAGGGGGGCTGTGCATATGGGTGTGCCTGATGCCACAGAGGTGTTTAGCCACCAGGTGATGCTATGTGACAGTCTTTCATTTTGTGTCTTTTGGAGCAGGTTAAATTGAAGCACTGACCTGATGAAGTGTGTCTCTGCTGGAAAATCCATTTTCCATTGTTGTCAGAGTACATTGCCATCAATGAAGAAGGATGCTTTTTGGGTTCAGCTGGTGTGGTGGTTATGTGTCTACCAGATGGGGCAAACTGGAACATGCTAAGCAGCAAAACATTTACCCCTTGGTTCCAAATAGGTAAATCACCTTGACGCATTAAAAAATCATTTACATCAGCTGGTTCAGTCAGCTTCAGGTGGTCAAGCTGGTTGCTGTAATATTGTGGGTTGTCGAACAGCTAACAAGCTACCATTTTCAAAACACTACTGCCACTTTGAGATTAATATTCTGGCAGAGGTGAATGGACTGGTTTGTCTTTAATTTGGTATGCTGTGCTATTGTATATAGAGAGACGTACACCCTAAGGGTTACTATTTCATTTATAATGGCAGACGCTGCAGTTTTACACACAATTAAATAAGGAAGGGCCAGTGTAACTGTAGTTCTCTTTTGAGGGAACCCGCGCTGCGTCCAAGACAACACTTTGGGGAACACCTCCAGCATGATAGCGTGTGTGGAACTATTCCAATCTCAATTTGTGTTGCATCGTGACGTCACATGTGACAGCGTACACGGAAGCTACAAAGGGGAACCGGCACACAACAGTGTTAGCTTCTGCTCTTCAGCAAACATTCTGTGTGATTGTCAGTCCTATTTGGTGTTGTTTGTCCTGTTGCATAAGTATAATATTACAAATATTATGGCATGTGAGAGGCAATATAAGCTGTGTCTCCATGTCCTAGATATATCACAGATGGTGTGATGTGCCTTGGAGCGAAGCATGCACGGGCAGTGCTCAAGGGTGCGTCGGGTCTGAGGACTGTCATTCAGGTAAGGAAGGCTTCGGCAAAGAGGTCCTGACACTTTGCGCAGGCCTCTGAGAGCGGTCCCCACTGTGGTGGAGTGATAGCATCTTGCTCCTCCATGGAGTCCTCAGGAAATCGATGTTTGCTTCCAGCTGCCTGGTGCGCTTGGGATGCATTGGTTTCCAAATAACAGAAATTGAAGTGTAAGCCCGAAGTCGTTGCGACCCTGTCGAGTTCGCTCCCTCATATGAGGCATTTCCTTTGATCGCTCTACTCCCAAGAGTTCTAGAGAAGGTCCGCCGAGACAGGGTCAGTTTATTCCTAGTAGCCCCATTCTGGCTGGTTCGAGTTTGGTTTTCAGACATCATAGCGCTCCTAGCAGGCACCCCATGGGAGATCCCCATCAGGCAGGACCTGCTGTCAGGGGCCGGAGGCCTAATTCATCACCCCTGGATGGAGCTGTGGATGCTATGGGTCTGGCCCCTGAGGGGGACCAGCTTCTGAGCACTAGTCTCTCAACCAAGGTTGTTGAGACCATTTTAAACTCTAAAGCTCCCTCCATGAGGAAACTTTATGCCCTAAAGTGCAGAGGTGGTGCACAGAACAACAGTTGGACCCAGTTAAGTGAGATCAGTGCTATAGTGCCTCCAAAGCAGTTCCCCCTCCATACTTAAAGTCTATGTGGTGGCCATAGCTGCCTTCCACATGCTTTTAAGCGGTGGCCCTCTGGGGAAGCACCAATTAATTGTTTGTTTCCTTCGTGCTTCATGTTGCTCGGAGGATGAGGCCTGTTGTCCAAGCCAGGGTTCCTGTTTGGGACCTGGCAGTGGTTCTTGAAGGGTTATCTGTGGCACCCTTCGAACCTATTGATGAGGTGTCTAAGAAGTTTCTCTTTCTCAGAGTAACCTTCCTGCTAGCTATTGCATACCTTAAAAGAGTTGGGGACCTGCAGGCTCTTTCTGTTGCTCCCTCCTGCCTCGAGTTTGCTCCTGGGAGGGTTAAGGCCATTCTCCACCCTAGGCCGGGCTACCTGCCCAAAGTGCCATCTAATGTGGCATGGTCTGTTATCCAGCAGGCCTTTCATCCTCCACCACGTGTTGGCTACACCTATTATGCCCTGTCAGAGCCTTGGAAGCTTACGTACGTAGGTCCTCGGGTTGGAAGTCGGACCAGCTACTTGTGTGCTTTGGGTCACTTAAGAAGGCTTCCCCTGTCTCTAAGCAGACGAATGAGGCATGCAGTTTGCCTTCGCCTCTCCTGATAAAAGACCACTTGACTAGAGGAGTGGCATCCTCTAAAGCCCTGTAATCAGGGGTTTCTCTTCAAGTGGTCTGTGATGCAGCTGGCTGGGCCTCCCAGCACACCTTCATAAGATACTGGATCTGCCCTCCACGCTGGGTTCTCAAGTCCTCACATCCTGAGTTGTACCTGACAAGCTTCACACCAGGACAGGCACTAGTCAGTGTGGCGCAGTGGGTATTTCGTTCCCCAAAGTGATGTCTTTGACACAGCGTGAATTCCCTCGAAAGGTAACATCTCGGGTTATGACTGTAACCCTAGTTCCCTGAGAAGGGAATGAGACGCTGCGTCCCTTTGCCACACCTCCTGAATTCCTGAGAATTACTTGCTTTGTTGTATGCTGGCTCCCCTTCATAGCTTCTATGTACGCCCTCACATGTGACGTCATGACGAGATTGGACTAGTTCCACACGTGCAGAGTCTCGTTCCCTTCTCAGGGAACAAGTGTTACAGTCATAAACTGAGATTTTATCTGTGACTGTGTAGTATAAACTATAGTAAATGTGTATGTAACATTCATTTTTCAGGATACTGTATTTTAAAGATAATGTAAAATCTAAATAAGCTTTACAGATTCTTATTGAAAAGGGTTTAAACAATGATTTTCATGCTTGTTCAATGAACAGTGGAACAGTCCTTAAGACACCAAGAGTATTGCACCTTACAGGCAGTAGACAATGAATGTTACAATAAGTTAGGACACTAAAGAGACCTTTCTACTGACTCTGAAAAACACCAGGAGAAAGAGCCCAGGGTCCCTGATCACCTGCGTGAACTTGCCATAATCCTGCTGCAAGGAGGCATGATGTGCAGATGTGGCCACAGGAATAAACTCCAATGTCCGTAATGTAAGATGCCTAAGACAGTCCATTACTCAGTCCATAAGGAAGAGATGCACTGTTTCAAGACCAGGTTACTTTGTGTGTATAAATAGATAATGTAGAAAAGTCACGTTCAGGGACTCATTATTCCATTTATATTCATCAAATGTCAGTGAAATTTGTTCGGTTTATGTCTCAGTTGTTGAAATTTTATATGTTCATCGCCATACAAATATTTACACGTTAAGATATTTGCTGGAAATTAAAGATGTTGAAAGTGAAAAGACATTTTTCTTTGTTGCTGAGTTTATATGATTAATTAAGTTTTCAATTATTAAGTTTGATTTGATTTTTTTGTTCCAGAATTTAGAAATGATCAAACCCCAAAACAGAACTGACTATTGTATTCACACATACATGCATACATATACTGTATAAAGAAAATATTCAGTGCTGTTTTGGGGATAGTTTATTTCTAAATTCTAGTACAGAAAAATCAAATCAAGCTTAATAACTGCAGCCAATATAGAGAGACACTACAAGGTAACTGTCTGTCCCTCAGGGACATCCTAGTTGTCAGCCAAAAGGATATAGCTATAAAAAAACACTGCAGGTTTACTCGAAGCACATGCATTGCTACAGTGAGAGCTGCCAGACAGAGAACAAGACCTTCCTTTGTCTCACTCTCCCATCAGTAGTCACACCTTTCACAACAGGTGATAACATGGTTGTAGGAGAAAGTCATCAGGCGTTTGACATCGTGAGAAAGGTACATAGTATGCCTGCATGCCAGATACCCCTGATGCAATTTGACTTATGATAGAAAACTGTAAAGCCAGGAATCTGATATATCCTGAACTAAACAACTGGAGGTATCTGTTGCATAGAGGACAGAGATAGATAGAGGGACATCAGGAAGTACACACCTAGCAAAACATCCACTAGCAAATGTTTACACTTTACCTTGTTGTCATGGCATTAGTGCATGAATGGGAGATGACTACATGGGCAAGTTCAAGCCACAGTTTTTGAGGACTACATGGGTGTTAACAGTCACTTCATGGCTGTTATTCATTCAGGTGATGCTTACACAAGCATTGAGGGCGTTACACAGTGAGGTAATGTTAATGGATGGAGTTCTCTAAAACCTTACACTGTAGAAAAACAACATAAGATGAGCCAGTGAGTTGAGTCACCCCAACAACTGTGCAGATTTTTGTTTTTCAAAAATTTCCCATCATATATATGGCTTCTGTGATTGGAAGTACATGACAATGTGCCAAATAGGTTTATGTGCCAAAATATTTTTGCATTTCAAAATAAGTTTTCAGTATAGCATAAAGTGGCCATTTTGTCAATTCAAGTTTATCTGGGTCAGAAATATATTTAACGTACAAAATTGTGTACACAATTTAGCAAGAGTGGTTCATTATTTGAATCCTCTGTCATCAAAACTATTTTCATGCACTACTTCATAACTGATTAACTTATAAAAACAACAACAACTAAATTAAAATTTATCACCAAAACTATCAGTGAAAAATTTTTCAGACGTTAAGAAACCCACTTTTTGTTTCAAGGAAAATTGTTTTTCATGATCCACACTAACAATATGTTCCAGAGATAAAGCTGCATTAAAAAGCTGAGGTAACAGAAATGAAGGAGTACTTCATATTTCCTGGCATTCATTGGCGCCTTGAGTTGTCGATTGTTCAGGCCAGTAATAGATCTTTTGTATATTTTTTTCTTTTCCAAAAATATTTAACAGTCGAGATTGTGTCTTACATTTAAATAATAAATATACAAAATAAGAATAAATACAATTAAAAACAACAATTCACTTTTCACCCTGTGCATGTTTTGAGATTCTGCTGGGGTACTGTACCAAACAAATGGCTTTGAACACAAAAAGAACAACCCAGGAGACCAAAAAAAAAAAAAAAAATCAAGCTGCCAGCATAAGAGATGAATCAGAGTTTGATCAAACATAACAATAAGAATGTAATGTTCTCATGGGCTACCAGAAAGAAAAGTAAACCTTAAACCTTATAATCTACTGTAGATATAAAACTATCATTAAAAGGGATTTAAGGCCCTTCTGTTTAAAACTTACCTACCCATTAAACAGGGGCATTTTTTCCAAAGAGCCAAGGGATATTATTCACCATGCAAAACAACAAAAACAACAGAAATATTATGAAATTAAATAATGTTAAGTGCTCATTTTTTAAATGACACTGTCCAGGACTGACACAGTTCAAAATGGACTAATAATGACTAAGTAAACAACTTACTTGGACATCACTACTTTTTATCACATCAGAATCAGTTATTTTACTGCAAGTTTTATTCAGCGTAGAAATCTAATTAAAAAAATTAAGAAGTAACAGAAACTATTTAAAACATGACTCACATGTATAGGCTATATAGTGATTCTGGAGCAAAACATGATATTAATCTCATAAATTGCAGTGTTTGACGCTATGCTAAGCAAACATACTACTAGCTAGCCCTGTTACCAAAAGTGATTGTTTTTTTACTAATTTTGAAAAATAAGTCCACGTCAGATCATTTAAATGTTTTTTTTATGAAGGGCAAAAGAAAACAAGGGTAAGTGAGAGGTCCGATCAAAGAAATGAGGGATTAAAACAGTATGAATAGAAAAGTGCCAGTGAAAAAAATAAAGAGGTGTACGGTTTAACATGTTAAATAAAATGCTCTTTTTTTTTTGATATGCCGAAAATGTGCCAGAAGCCCACTGTTGCTATAGTAACGACTACACTTTTACGTGCATCTGATTGACAGATAAACCATGCTCTCGTATTTCACTGTTGTTGCTAATGTTAAGGTTAATTTAGCTTCATACAAAGTTTGCTTCGTACATTTAGTTTAACTGTATTGTTAAAGAGGGCAAACTTTACCATTCAACTGAACTGTGTGCATGCATTTTAGACATTACATTGTTCTTGCTCCGTCCATGCAATAATTGCGTCCTTGTATGAGCCAAGTTTTCAGTTTACTTCTACTGCTTAGTGCTCTGGTAATATCAGTGGTATGACCCATTTCAAGAGTTGCCAAAATTACAATTTTAAATCAGAATATGAGCATAGATCACTTACATTTACTAAAATATTGAAACGTTAATTCAAAACGTGAACGCCAGTGATTTAATGTCAAAGCTCGGTTTAAACGCCCTGCCCCCAGCTGAACTGAATTTAATTTTACTCAAGTAAATTAAAAATATACTCAAGAATTGTAACAAAAGAATTTGTAATTAGTTACTTTCTACCTCTGACTGGGATGACCATGGCACAACCTTAATTTTGTGCTCAGTTACCCATTTTTTGTTGTTGTTAATTTTGATAATTGTTATGGATCATTGTCCTGATGGAAGATCCAAACAAATCCCATTTAGCAGATGCAGTCAGGTTTTGATTTTTTTATCTGTTGCTATTTGATTCCATTATGCTATGTATCTGCACAAGATGTCCAGGACCTCCGGCAGAAAAAAAACAGGCCCACAACATTAAATATCCAGCAGTGTATTTAATTGTACACATGGGGTACTTTTTTATCCCTGTGTGCACCAAACCCATCTTGAGTGTTTGCTGCCAAAAAGCTCATTTTTTATTTACAGATTTGAATGTTTTACTTGACCATTGAACCCAAGATGTAATAGTTTCTGACAACTGAATATGCCAGAGTTAGTTTTTGAATGAGTACAGAAGATTTTTCCTTGAAAGACTTCCAAACAAATTGTGGTGATGTAGGTGCATACCAAGCTCCGTCATGAAACTCTAGATGGTGCAGGCTGATGTACGTCCTTAACTATTTGGTAGCGATTAAATTATTATCTACATAGCGCAGCTGATTGTTTGCTGTTGTATCAGCGGCAAATGAGCTTGCTCAACGTTCAAATACTTGCCATTGTTTGTTGTTAGCAGTCTGCAGCGCGAATTCAGAAACCCTCCACCTTCCGCAGATCACAGATCAGGGATAACATTATGACCACTGACAGGTGAAGTGAATAACACTGATTATCTCTTTATCACGCCACCTGTTAGTGGGTGGGATATATTAGGCAGCAAGTGAACATTCTGTCCTCAAAGTTGATGTGTTGGAAGCAGGAAAAATGAGCAAGCGTAAGGATTTGAGTGAGTGTGACAAGGGCCAAATTGTAATGGCTAGACGACTGGGTCAGAGCATCTCCAAAACTGCAGCTCTTGTGGGGTGTTCCCTGCCTGCAGTGGTCAGTATCTATCAAAAGTGGTCCAAGGAAGGAACAGTGGTGAACCAGTGACAGGATCATGGGCGGCCAAGGCTCATTGATGCACGTGGGGAGCGAAGGCTGGCCCGTGTGGTCCGATCCAACAGATGAGCTACTGTAGCTCAAATTGCTCAAGAAGTTAATGCTGGTTCTGATAGAAAGTTGTCAGAATACACAGTGCATCGCAGTTTGTTGCATATGGGGCTGTAGCCTCTATATGCCCCATATAGAGGGAGTGTGCAGTGTAGTACATACACTGCACACTCCCTCTCCAGAATACTAATCACCCACACCTGCACCTCATCAGCTCACCAATCAGTCACCAGTTAAAAGACACTCACACACACTCAAGTGTATGCCAGTCCCATGGCCAAACCGGCGCCCTTCTCTGGATCGGCAAAGGACTGCAACGGATTTCTCCTGCAGTGTTCACCGGTCCTGGAAATGCAACTGCACTTATTCCCCACCGAAACCTCCAAGGTAGCGTTCCTTATCTCACAGTTAAATGGCAAAGTTCTGCAATGGGTTGATTCCATCTGGTCCCAGGACAACCCAGTCGTATTCAGACTTCGTAGCCCACTTCAAAGAAGTCTTCGGGAAGCCATCCGGTGATTCGTCTATTGGTGAGAAATTATACAATTTAAAACAGGGCTCTTTAACTGTGAGTGAATATGCTCTTCAATTTAGAACTCTGGCTGCCTCAAGCGGCTGGAATGAACAAGCCCTCATAACAACCTACCGACAAAGTCTGGATCCTCGAGTGCGGTTGCATCTCGCTGCATACGAGGATACCATCGGCCTCGAACAATTCATCTAGTCTCCATTCGCTTCGCCACCCATATGCTGTCGTGTCTCGAAGAGCACCAGGGCCAGCCAGCTCTCAACACCTCCCTCCGCTGACCAGAACCCGTCAGCCCTCCAGAACCCACTTACGAACCCATGCAACTGGAGAATTCAAGGCTTTCCCCCACTGAACGGCAGAGGCGGCTGACCCGGAACCTGTGTTTATATTGTGGTACCCCCATGTAATCTCCACATGCCTGATCCGTCCTCCTCGTCCCATGGTGAGTGCCATCCTTCCTTCTATAAATAAGATGAAACCACTCACCACTGTAGTGACTCTTACGGCCTCTGTCTTCCAGTTGTCGCACTCCTTGATTCTGGGTCAACAGCCAACTTTATCTCTGGTGCCCTCTGCCGTCAGCTTAAGTGTAAGACCTCGGCCACGCCGTCCACCTACCAGATCAACTCAATAACTGGCAAACCTCTCAGCAAAAAGGTGTGTCGGACCTATTCAGCTACAAGTGGGTATTCTTCACACCGAAAAGTTACATCTTCTGGTTCTGGAGGATTCCACCGTTGACGTGGTCTTAGGGCACCCCTGGCTAGTGGGACTTCATACACAAGGTGCTCCAGGAGTTCCTCCATAAGTTTGTCCTGGTCTATATTGATGACATCCTTATTTACTCCCGGAGTATGGCCGAACATCGTCAGCACGTTGCGGAGGTCCTGAAACGCCTGAGAGAATTCCAGCTCTTCCTAAAGGCCAAGAAATGCTCCCTCCACCAATCCTCAGTGCAGTTCCTTGGGTACAACATCGACAGCAGTGGCATCCGGATGAACGAGAGGAAGGTGGATGCCATCCGCAACTGGCCCGTTCCATCCACCATAAAGTAACTATAATGATTTCTCGGCTTCGCCAACTTCTACTGACGCTTTATCCATAACTACAGCTCCATCTCCAGTCCACTCACCAGCCTCCTCCGTAACAAGCCCAAGTCTCTGTCCTGGACCCCAGCTGCCATCAACGCCTTCAACCTCCTTAAAGAAGCCTTCACCACCGCTCCTCTCCTCATCCATCCCAACCCGGAGAAATCTTTCGTGGTCGAAGTCGACGCATCCACCACCAGAGTAGGAGTGGTATTATCTCAGCAGCAGGGGAACCCAAGTAGACTCCACCCATGTGCCTTCTTCTCCCGCAAGCTCAACCCGGCGGAGACCAGTTATGACATCGGTAACAGGAAACTGCTCGCCATCAAGCTAGCCCTGGAGGAGTGGAGGCATTGGTTGGAGGCAGCCAAACACCCTTTCCTAGTGCTTTACTGACCATAAAAACCTGGAGTATCTACAAACAGCCAAACGACTGAATCCAAGGCAAGCACGCTGGTCACTTTTCTTTACCATCTCCTACCGTCCAGGTCCCAAAAATGTCAAGGCTGATGCCCTATCCAGATTACATGCTCCAGACGAAAACCCCGAAGAACCTGAGGCCATCCTTCCCGAAGAACTTATTGTCTGTCCCATCACTTGGTCAGAAGAGACCTTACCCTCCTCCAATGCCTCCACCAACACTCCGCCGGGTTGCCCACCGGGCTTGCAATACACCACCCGATCACGGCGCACCCCACTCATTCACGCAGCCCACACATCTTTAGGCACTGGCCACCCGGGGGCCAATGAAACCCTCTCGCTGCTGAAAGAACGCTTTTGGTGGCTGAATATGGCATCTGATGTCAGAAGGTACGTGCAGGGGTGTAAGGAATGGGCCATCTCAAAGAGCCCACGCCATCTCCCATCCGGCAAGCTCCATCCTCTGCCCGTTCCCAACCGACCCTGGTCACACCTAGGAGTCGACTTCATCATGGACCTCCCTGTCTCCAATGACTGCACCTGCATACTGGTTATAGTAGACCGCTTCTCCAAATCCTGTCGCCTGATCCCCCTGGGAGGACTACCCATGGCCATGCAAACGGCAGAGCTCATGTTTAATCATGTCTTCAGGTACTATGGGATCCCAGAAGACATTGTCTGACAGGGGACCCCAGTTTGTGTCCCGAGTATGGAAGGCGTTCTTCTCGCTCCTAGGTGTGACCGTCAGTCTCTCCTCCGGTTACCATCCCCAGCCGAACGGGCAGACGGAGAGGAAGATCCAAGAGATCGGCCGCTTCCTCCGTACCTTCTGTCACGACCACCAGGACTCTTGGAACCAGTACCTGGGTTGGGCAGAGTACGCGCAAAACTCTCTTCGGCAACCCCCTCTTCCACTCATCCTAGAGGACACTCATCTGGACTCCCGGCGCCGTGGTGGTCTACTAGAATATCTCGTGGACTGGGAGGGTTACGGCCCAGAGGAGCGCTCCTGGGTCCCCAGAGACGACATTCTCGACCCCAACCTACTTCACACCTTCCATGCCACTCATCCCCACAGACCTGCCCCACGCGGAAGAGGACGACCACCATGACGGAGCGGGCCGTGGAGGGGGGGTACTGTCACAGACACGCCAGACTCTAGCACTGTCCACTGCGCACTCCCTCTCCAGAATACTGATCACCCACACCTGCACCTCATCAGCTCACCAATCAGTCACCAGTTAAAAGACACTCACACACTCAGTCACTGTCCAGTCTCGTTCGCATCAAGACTTGCCTTCATGCTTACCTCAAGGACTCCAAACGATCTACTTACCTGTCTCCAAGTTGTCCCCAGCATTTCCTGTCTGTGTGTGAATGTTCTTCGTCTTCATCCACTTCATCCAGAAACCTCTCCACAAACCACCACAAAGACAGTATTGCTCACTCTGCACATCAAGACACCACATCATTCACCTGCACTCCTGTTTTCCTCTGCTGTGTGTCAATAAACATCCTCAACCGTTACCTCCTGTCTCAGCCTAGTCTGTATTGTAACATATAGGTATTATAGTGTAGTTAATAAACTTGTGCTATGACTTTTGGGTGTATTTTCTGGTTTTTATTTATTTATTTTTTTGTCTGAAGAATTAAGGTGGCATTACAGTACATTTGAAATGTTTCCAGAATTAGCACCCTGATTCACTATAATTAGCACTTTCACTATATTGTAAAGTATTACAGGTAAATAAAACATTAATAGATTAACCAAAATTAAAATGAGAATATTTTTTAAAAAAGGCAAGGTTACAATAATTGTCTCTGCCTTGTTGCATGAGGTCATTACCATACCTGAGTCAAAGCTGCTCGCCTGAACAGAACAGCCAATTTTTATTCATTTTTATGAGTAATTATAGTTATCAGCTCTCCCACGAGCTCTTTGAGGACAGCTCATACAGCAGAGAGGTGGGGTGGAGTTCTGTTTATACAGTGAGTCATGAATGAGAGTCACAGAGACGAAAGCCTTCACAACAGAGACAGACTTGAGCACAAAAAAAGAATAGATAAAGCAAATCTGAAGTCATGCAGATGCATGCAGCGAAAGCTCTGAAATATATATTTTTTTTAATAAACTGACACTCTTATTGCATTAACGCATTGCAGCTTGCGGTGGAATATTCTATTTTTTACACAGCATTATGCAATATTTGATTCTGATGATGATATTTCTGTATAATGACCCTGAAGGTGAACAATTGTCTTAGAAAACTAATTTCATACTGCTAGTTGTATGTCTTATATATTACTCTGCAGTCATTTTCTTCTGAAATAATAAAATAATTTTAGTGCCAGTCAATTTTTCATTTCAATTTATTTACATTTTCCCTTTGGTTTCAGGGTTCTGGTAACAATCTCAGGGTTTATTTTATAATAACTCATAAACATGCAATTTGCAGGAATAAAGTTTCATAATATTGCCCCACCCCCCACACCCTTAATTATCTATTGTTGATCAGTTAGGTATCCAAGTTGATGCAAAGTTCCAGATGTGAAATGTTAAGAGGGTGGTGGTGAAATGGTCAGATGATGTCACATCCCCCCCAGGGAACCCACAATCAAGGCAAATCCATCAACGAACACAAAACACATGCTCACACACTTAAAACCTTACAAGTGTCAGCACCCTTAACATCAAGTGCATGTTTTAAAAAGCTGCTAAATTACAAACCTTAAAACATGCATGATGTAATTTTGCACACAAAATTTTACTCCTGACCTGTTACAAATGAAACCACTCCATTCATTACTGCTGCTTGTTTAGACAAACATAGCAATAAACAAACAAAAAACAGTTGGAACACCCTAGCAACTGCATAGCAACACCCTGGCAACCAACCCCAATATCATATCTTTGTCAGAAAGAACACTGAACGTGATAAATAAGCTTGACCTGATCCTTGCTCAAATTTTTTTCTATGAAAAGACTGAATGACATCAGTATGATGCTGAATGACATGATGCTAGATTTTTTGACAATGTATTCATATTCAAAAATATATCAAATATACAATTCATGGTTACACTTAATTTTTATAGTCAACTTTAGACATTCTGCTAAGTAACTTTGCAACTACATGTCAGACTAACTCATTTATTTGTCAGCTAACTCTTATTAGAGTATTAGTTAATTAAAGTTCATTTTGATATTTTTGGTGGGCAAAAAGTCAAAAATGTTAGAGTGATAATGAAGAAAAAGACTTTATCCGTTAGAAGAGTGAAATTCTTAAAAAGAAAACCTTAGGGCTTGTTCACACAGAACGCGTTTTTGCTTTGAAAAACATGAGACGCGAGCAGTGGAATGGGAAAAAACGTTTTTTAAAAGTTGAACTGATTTTAACTTGAGCACCGCGTTTTTAGAACGGCATGTAATGCGTGAGACGCTGCAAAAGACGCAAGGCACGAGTGCAACGGTTATACACATCCATCTAGCACGTGTTTACATAGAAAAACAGTGGAAAAGTAGAGCATTGGAATGGAAAAGCGCGCTCTGGATGAACGGCCCCTAACATAGTATTGCACCATTTTAATTTTATTGTAACTCAAACTGTTAGCTTATTAATATTTGAAAAACATCTTTTGTCCACAATATGACATCCAGTCATCCAGTACAACCAACAATACAATGTGGTGCAACAAACATGCAGAAAAAAAGAAGAATGAAACTAATATTGATACAAAGAGATTTTTTCTTAATCATGGACACTCTTATTTGTCACTGACCCATGAGTCTTTATAAGCAAAAAGGACACAGCACAAGTGTCCTCTTGGTTTCAAATTATGACTTTCCTTCTCAGAGCAACAGCCTGAGAACAAACATTTGAACACTCTGAAACTCTGACGTTTGGTTGCTTTCAAGTTTATATTTTCTTACTGCTTGATCAAAAAGAAATACTTAGTTTAAAACTACTTGGTATCCTCACATTACTGATTAAGTATCTTTGTTCTGTTTCAAACTGACAGAGAAAGGAAAACTGACACAAAACACTTGCACGCACACACACACACACACATGAACACACATGTGTGTCAAAGTGCTCATAACCTTACTGCACTCCCTTTATTTAAATCTCAAGGGTGAGAACATTGCAGTAGATACAGACACAGAGACATTCCTTTGCAGTTTCCTCACTAGGGTGGAAACTGAACTCTGGTCCTTGAGTCTCAGCATTGCTGGAGGTTGCAGAAGGGTCTGGCACACACCCTCCTTCCCCCCTCCCATCCACAAAGTGCAGGACCCGCCCTCGAGCACCATCTCTATAAGAGGACTGAGCTGAGCTCAAAGGCACCAATCCTCTTCAGGACAACTCTAGCAGTTTCCTGTTGTGTCCTCTCTGCATTCTTTTCATCTCTGCATCCATCCACCATGTCGGTCTCTTTCCACACAACATCCTCCAGGTCCCAAGGTCCCAAGACCATGACCTCAAAGTCCATAATCACCAAGAGTCGTGGCAGTTCGACGGTCTTTCCACAAAAGGCCTACAGCGTGTATGGAGGTGGTTATGGTGGAAGCACCCGTATCTCTTCCTCTAGAATTTCAAGCGGTGGAGGATATGGTGGATACGGAGGATACGCTGGAGGATATGGTGGAGGATATGGTGGAGGATATGGTGGAGGATATGGTGGAGGACATGGTGGAGGACTCAGCGCTGGATTCGTGATTTCAGGGGACACTGACTACATGCAGCTGAATGAGAAGGCCACCATGCAGAACCTGAACGATCGTCTGGCATCCTACCTCGAGAAGGTGCGCTCCCTGGAGGCTGCCAATGCCACTCTGGAGAGGCAGATCCGTGAGTACTATGAGAAGAAGGGGCCAATTGCACAGAGGGACTACAGCGCCTACTGGAACACCATCAAGGACCTGAAGGACAAGGTACAGTGATATTTGAATGAATATGACACAAACAAATTCTAACGCACTAATCTAGTTGCTAAATAATAGTCTGCAGATTCTAGACCCATTGAGAATCCTTGAAACACAATGCATACTCTTCTCATATAACAGTTACAAAGTCTGACACATTTGGCATGCAACACTGCAGTTCTCTGATGATATTTTGCCCCATATTTAGGAAATTCTTTTATATCAATGCTTTTTATTACAGATTAAAAATGCTACCATCCACAACGCCAACATCCTCCTGCAGATCGACAACTCTAAACTGGCTGCTGATGACTTCAGAATAAAGTGAGTTCTCTCAAATAATATTTCTCTGTATCCATAGTTTGGTAGCTTTAGCATCTTAAAAGTTCATTTTGGTCATTTTTATATTTTTTATTCCCCATTCTGCCTCTCCACCAATCAGATATGAGCATGAGTTAGTAATGCGGCAGTCTGTGGAGGCTGACATCGCCAACCTGCGTCGCTTGCTGGACCAGACGACCTTGACAAAGGCCGACCTGGAGATGCAGATCGAGACTCTGCAGGATGAGTTGGCGTTTATGAAAAAGAACCACCAGGAGGTTTGTAGTGGCTTGCATGTAGATGTTTTTTGGAACTTGTGAATCCAATCAGTGACCTGATGCTTGAGCTTTGTGGCTTTACAGGACTTGGCTGCACTGAGGTCTCAGTTGACAGGCACAGTGAACGTAGAGGTTGATGCTGCTCCTCAGCAAGACCTGAACAAGGTTCTGGAGGAGATTCGTTCTCATTACGAAAACATCATTCAGAAACACCGCAGGGAACAGGAAGACTGGTTTAAAAACCAGGTAAGACCTGTTTCCTTGAATGCTTTGGTTGTGAATTCTGATTTACCATTATACATACTGCAAAACTGACTTCACGGAATAATAAACCACATATCCCAGCAGGTATCTTATAGTAGTGGTACTATGTTAAAACAATACAGCTTAGATTACGATATTCAGTACTTCATATTCATATTGTGTGTTTCTGTCTCTCTTTTAGACGGCAGGTTTGGACAAAGAAGTGGCCCAGAGCACAGAGATCATACAAACAACCAAGACACAGATCACAGATCTGCGACGCACTTTGCAGGGCCTGGAGATCGAGCTACAGTCTCAACTCAGCATGGTGAGATGCAAGTGGAATGCAGGAACTGTAGGGGGGGGGGAGAGAGAAAGATTTCATTATCTGAACCAAAGGCAGGAAAACTTTACGTAAGAGGTTAGGGAAGCAGGCCAAGACGAGGACACAGAAAGGGAGGCAAAGATGTATAAAAAACAGAGAGAAAGGAGGGTGAGTGTGAGATATGATAAAAATGTTTTATTTATGAAGTCCCACAAATCCCAGATAGTAAGTGAGGTACAATGAAAGGAATGAGGAGAAGCCATTTATAAATCTGAATCTGTTTGGAAATCTGAAGGGTCCTTTTGTGGACTGGTGTTTTCTGATACCAAGCATGTGTAAAAAGGGATAGTTTACCCATGACAATTTTGTCATAATTTACTCCCTCTCATTTCGTTCCAACCCATTTGACTGTTTCACAGACCAGAAAAATACATATTTTTCATATAATTGCAGTTTATACTGACCTATTTCTGCATGTTTTCTTTACTCAAACAGAAAGCAGCACTGGAGAACTCACTGGCAGACACAGAGGCTAGGTACAGTGCTATGCTAGCAGGCTACCAAAACCAAATCAACATGTTGGAAGCCGAGCTTAGTCAAATGCGAACTAGCATTGAGCAACAGGGACAAGATTACATCATGTTGCTGGACATCAAGAGCCGTCTGGAGCAGGAGATCGCCACCTACAGAAGTCTCCTGGAAAACCAGGACATTAAGTAAGTTAATTTCCATAATGGAGTAATTGTGTGCTCATGGATCATGTTCCATAATCTATGTTCTAGAATTGCTTCACTAATGCACCTATTCATTTTTTTTTTCTTCCAGGACTCAGATACCAGGTAAGTGAAATCTTTCTTTGCGTATTGTTGTTGGATGGTCAGTTTCAATTATTCTGCAGTCAGTGAATGCTATGCATTACTGACTCTCTTTCTTTCTGCCTTCAGGTGGAACTATCACCGTCACCACAGGTGGAACAACTATCAAGCAGACACAGCATACCTTCTAAATGCAGAGCACACTGCTTTATGAGACACCATCTGGACACACACATACATTTGGTTTTGAATGTGTATTGAAAGTGTAACTGAGAACAAGGAAACAAGTGTTACTAAAAGAAAAATGTATTTGTATTTCTGTGTGTGATAAAACCTGTCTCTGAAAATAAAGCTGCTGTCAAGAATGACATCATTGTTTTTCTTTTCTAAACACACAGACTATATTTTAAATATAAGACGAGTCAAATACTCATCAAAACAAAATGAGATCACATTCCTGATATCACATTTAGACTGTGATTTATGTACCACATAGTTCACAATAACATGTTTACTGAAAATCACTTGAAAAGAGTCTATGAGGGAAATGAACTGGGTCTCAGTCTTCCCAGTGTTACTCATGGGTTCCTTCCATAACAGGCTCACAACAATATTGTTTAAGTTGCCTGGCAACAGATCCATCACAAAAGTGGTGAAGTGAAGGTCAAAAAAGCTGGCTGGCTGGCCACTGACTTCCCCTTTATCAGCAAAAACCTCTGACCCTCATAAACAATTGCAATTGTGTAAACTGAATAAAAGAAGTTATTCTATATACAGAGGAATATGCACAAAACATATGCACAGGAAGAGATGCAATTTGGAATGTACAAACCCGATTCCAAAAAAGTTGGGACACTGTACAAATTGTGAATAAAAAAGGAATGCAATCATTTACAGATCTCATAAGCTTATATTTTATTCACAATAGAATATAGATAACATATCAAATGTTGAAAGTGAGACATTTTGAAATGTCATGCCAAATATTGGCTCATTTTAGATTTCATGAGAGCTACACATTCCAAAAAAGTTGGGACAGGTATCAATAAGAGGCCGGAAAAGTTAAATGTACATATAAGGAACAGCTGGAGGACCAATTTGCAACTTATTAGGTCAATTGGCAACATGACTGGGTATAAAAAGAGCATCTCAGAGTGGCAGTGTCTCTCAGAAGTCAAGATGGGCAGAGGATCACTAATTCCCCGAATGCTGCAGCGAAAAATAGTGGCGCAATATCAGAAAGGAGTTTCTCAGAGAAAAATTGCAAAGAGTTTGAAGTTATCATCATCTACAGTGCATAATATCATCCAAAGATTCAGAGAATCTGGAACAATCTCTGTGCATAAGGGTTAAGGCCAGAAAACCATACTGGATGCCCGTGATCTTCGGGCCCTTAGACAGCACTGCATCACATACAGGAATGCTACTGTAATGGAAATCACAACATGGGCTCAGGAATACTTCCAGAAAACATTGTCGGTGAACACAATCCACCATGCCATTCACTGTTGCCGGCTAAAACTCTATAGGTCAAAAAAGAAGCCATATCTAAACATGATCCAGAAGCGCAGGCGTTTTCTCTGGGCCAAGGCTCATTTAAAATGGACTGTGGCAAAGTGGAAAACTGTTCTGTGGTCAGACGAATCAAAATTTGAAGTTCTTTTTGGAAAACTGGGACGCCATGTCATCCAGACTAAAGAGGACAAGGACAAAAAGTTGTTATCAGCGCTCATTTCAGAAGCCTGCATCTCTGATGGTATGGGGTTGCATGAGTGCGTGTGGCATGGGCAGCTTACACATCTGGAAAGGCACCATCAATGCTGAAAGGCATATCCAAGTTCTAGAACAACATATGCTCCCATCCAGACGTCATCTCTTTCAGGGAAGACCTTGCATTTTTCAACATGACAATGCCAGACCACATACTGCATCAATTACAACATCATGGCTGCGTAGAAGAAGGATCCGGGTACTGAAATGGCCAGCCTGCAGTCGAGATCTTCCACCCACAGAAAACATTTGGCGCATCATAAAGAGGAAGATGCGACAAAGAAGACCTAAGACAGTTGAGCAACTAGAAGCCTGTATTAAACAAGAATGGGACACATTCCTATTCCTAAACTTGAGCAACTTGTCTTCCTCAGTCCCCAGACGTTTGCAGACTGTTATAAAAAGAAGAGGGGATGCCACACAGTGGTAAACATGGCCTTGTCCCAACTTTTTTTGAGATGTGTTGATGTCATGAAATATAAAATCAACTTAATTTTCCTTTAAAATGATACATTTTCTCAGTTTAAACATTTGATATGTCATCTATGTTGTATTGTGAATAAAATATTGAAATTTGAAACTTCCACATCATTGCATTCCTTTTTTATTCACAATTTGTACAGTGTCCCAACTTTTTTGGAATCGGGTTTGTACTTCACTGTATATTGGCTTTATTTGGCTACGATTAACCACAATTTGTTCTATACTTCCATTTATGAGATATGCAGGATGTAACAGGACATGTAATGACCACTAATCTTCATAAAGAGACAAGAACAAAAGAGTTGGTGAAATGTAGAGAAAAAATAGTTCACAACTCACTTTTGAAAATGTCTATACATGAAAAGCAGACTCTTTGGCAGACATAGGTGTGGCATTATTTTTGCTCAGATGCTGACTGATGGGATGCACTGAGATTTTACTGTTTCATTTGCTCCGGTTCTGTTGATTTAAAATAAAACAAGTTGCTGCAATCAGGCTTAGAGTTTGTAGACTGGGTGTGGTACAGCACTTTCACCAAAAAATCTGAAGTGGTAGTGTAGTATTGAGCAGTGTTTTCTGTGATTTTGGTAAATCACCTGAATTTTTACAGTAAACTTCATTATATACATCATTAACATAAATATAATGAAATCTTACATCTGAAAACTTCAACTTGAAAAAGTTTAAATGTTTTAGTTCTTTGCTTGCTGCAAAGTTTGTAAAAACTGTTACCTTTATCTCTGTAGAAATTGTGTTTACACGTGCAATGTGGCATAATGCATTTATACTGGAATCACAATCACAGGAAACAATGTATCACACTTGAATGTTGATTCTCATGCCCAGATGGCAGGAAAACAAGAGATGTGCTTACTGACAACTGAAAATTTTGTAGACTGCATGATTTAAACTTTTTGAAAGACAGACATTCAAAAATGCAATCTTAAGATAATACTATAAAACTGTAAAACTGTTCGCAAATACCTATAGTATCATCACTGCTATTAAATCTACTGCTCCCACAGTGCATTCTAGTGTATAGATCTACTGACGACCTTTCAAAAGTAGTGGTGTTTTCTGACTATTTTTTTAAACATTACAATACATATTAACATATGCACATAACAGTCATGAAACTTTAAAATAAAAACAGAAGACTGTAATTTGTGTATGTATGTGCAGAGAGAATAATCACTATTTAAATAACCATAATCTTATATGTGATCTGTGTCCGCATCAAACATCAAACAAAATTTTAATAATTATACACTGGGACAGTGTGAGTATTGGAGACAATGTGGAATAAGGATTGTTCTACTGTGAACTACTGTGCACATTTCTCTAAGTATTGTTTTTATAAGCTAATAAGTGCAAAGGGGCAGAACTGTACATGCTCACAAAATCATATGAGCATAACATTTATTGGTAAGAGGTTAAGTGTGCTCCTAAGGCAGGTTGCTACCAAAGTCTGTCCTTATACAAACATACAACAGGCACTTTTTTGCCTGATCTGTTAGTTGCCACATGTTGAAACATATGAAAGTAGTAATTCAGCCCTCTTTCATAAATTAAACGTAGGCTACTGAAAACCTGAAATCACTTTTCCAGGCTATTTTAAAATATCATCAACATCATTAAATGCTGCGGTCTAACATAGGCCTATATCTTTCCTATTACAGACTCAGTATCTTTAGAGTAAACTAATGCAGTAAGAATGATACGTTTACATTAAAACAAAATGGTAAATTTGCCCACAAAAGTCTGAGTCTCTCTGTATCGCTCAGGCTGCACTGCAGTGTCTATTCACAGGCGCGATCCCACTACTGATCGGCACGGGGGCTTTGACCTGCTCCGTCTCCGACCTGGACCGGTTCACCCCTCCTTAGACGACCTGGCGGTCCCGGGCTCCCCCAGGAGCACCATATCGATACCGAACTTAGCGCGGACACCCGATCGACAAAGTCCACTGCAGCCCAGAACCCCTGAGCTCAAGTGATCCTCCAGCCTCAGCCTCCCAGTAGCTTGGATTACAGGCGCACGCCACTGCACCCGGCGAGAGCTGTGAGAATCAGCGCTGCTACTGAATCTAGTGCGCTCACAGCGACCTCTAGTGTATGAACAGATGTTAAGGTTACAATTAAGCCGCTTGTAGAGACTTTTTCACAAGTGGTACATTTTTAATACTATTAGTAGGCCTACGAATCTTCAAACAGATCATCAAAAATTCAGTTTTTCAACATTTTTAAACATACTGTCAATTGACTAAGTACAATAGGCCTACACAAAATCACGCTTTTTCATCACACCTAAAAAGTTTTATTTTCATTTAAAGCAACTTTCTTTCATAATGCAGTCAGTGGCGGAGCCAGGATTTTTTCATAGGGGTGGCCAGGCAGGGGCCAGCAACCAGTCTGATTATAATATACTGGACTGTGCCTACAACACAACTGAATACTGTTAATTTGTACTTAATTGTAATTGAGATTCATGGAATGCTGAGTGAATTTGACCATTTAAAAAAAAATATATTCCTCACCTGCAGGCATATTAATAAAGGGGCTAAATTTCAGCTTGTTCATTCAGCTTGTTCTGGTTCTCAAAACCCCCAATAGCTTGTTCTCCATGGTTGCATCTTCATGGATGAGACATGCAGATAACTACATACTGCAGTTCAAAGATTATTCAACCTTCATTGAATTTTATGTATAATCAAGTTTGTCTGTTTCAAAAGCTAACCCGAAAAAGTAAACACTAACTGTTTAACTTTCTATATTGTCAAAATAAATAATTGCAACAGTGGGAAAAAGGAAAGAAATGTGTTCTCTTTTGAATTCCCATTTGAAAGATGCAGAAGTCAACAGCACATAAATGCCAGAATGTAAAATTAATTATTTTATGCATTTAAATGATACATTTTTGTTTGTACTCCATAAATTAATGCAAAATTAGCATCTTCTAGTACAAATGCAAAGTTATCACATTTATTTATGCATTAAAAAATTGCATAGCAGCTTGTGCCTTATATTGTGATCTCACATAGCAGAATATTTTAGTCCAGAGACATGTGACGCATATATATAACAAATACATACATGCACGTACAGTTTTAAAGCAGCTTTAATCGCCTTTTTGGTTATTTCATGACTTAACTGACGATAGTACAACGATGTTGCATGCTCGTAGTTTCTTTTGCGCTTTATTTATAGTGAAATTATATACAGCGCGCCTTATTTGCGCGTGATTGAAAAGTGCGCGCCGCGAGCATAGTATAATGGCTGACACGACAAGAAAGTACGTTTTTTTATGAGTTTTACTAACATATAGCCTGACATAGATCATCTGACCGCAGATACTGAATAAGGACAACACGTTTTCTCAGCATCTGACAGGAGTGTCACCGGCTTTCACATATGTCTTTCTAAATAAAAGTGGCATCAGAAAAACAGAGTATTACGTTTGTTGTTGTTGTTTCTTTGACTGCACACATTTCGACCCACTCAAAACGGTCTTGCAACCCTCCAGTTGAGAAACATTGACGTAGGCTAGCCTATACTATACAGTATAATGTTCGCCGTTCAACTGTTGTTCTGCTGAAGCTCATTCGGCACCTGTATCCTTTCCGCACGCGTTTGACTTGCTTCTGGCGCTGAGGCGAAGTTGGAGTGTGCGTCTGAAAAGTCTCCCGTTTTTTGTGGTCTTAAAGAGATGGTTCTGCGTTTTAAAAAATCTGGCCCCGCCCCTGAATGCAGTCACATAAGAATTTAAAATTTTCATCTGTTCTCATTCATTTTAATATAACTGACTGTTTTAATACAATTCATTACAGTAATAATGGTTAATCGATTAATTATTTCAACTGGTTTGATTATTAAACGTCTGCATAAAATGTTTGTTGGATAAGTATCAAAATATGAATTACATGTGTGAAACATGATAAGCAAACATAATGAATTCACCTTGCAACTGACGTGGTTTAGCCTGTACAACCAGTAAATATTGGACAACTTAATTTACTATCAACAATGCTTTGTTTTATGTTCAGCTTATAAAGCTCGCTGAATAAATTTACATACAAAAGACTGAGTCTCTCTGTATCACTCAGGCTGCACTGCAGTGTCTATTCACAGGCGCGATCCCACTACTGATCGGCACGGGGGCTTTGACCTGCTCCGTCTCCGACCTGGGCCGGTTCACCCCTCCTTAGACGACCTGGTGGTCCCGGGCTCCCCCAGGAGCACCATATCGATACCGAACTTAGCGTGGACACCCGATCGACATAGTCCACTGCAGTCCAGAACCCCTGAGCTCAAGCGATCCTCCAGCCTCAGCCTCCCAGTAGCTTGGATTACAGGCGCGCGCCACTGCACCCGGCGAGAGCTGTGAGAATCAGCGCTGCTACTGAATCTAGTGCGCTCACAGCGACCTCTAGTGTATGAAAGCAGAATAACTCTCTCTCTCTCTCTCTCTCTCTCTCTCTCTCTTTCTCTCCCTCTCCCTCTCCCTCTCGAGATTCAGATGTAGAATAAAGAAGCTTTATTACTAAGGAAAATGTAAATTTTTTTACTCAAAATTTAATGTAGACATTTAATGCACCCTTTTTCTTCTAATAAAAAACAACAACTTTGTGATTCTTACTTGTAAGAAAAGATTTCTCATTACCACAGTTTTTACCTAAAACATTGTTTAATTATAACCAATGCTCAAGACAGACAAACATGCACACACAGATGATTTCTAAAGATATAAACTTTACAAAAAAATAAAATAAAAGAATAAAATAAAATACCCATACTGGGCACCCAAGTTCTCAAGCTGATTCGTATGACCTGTAAAAGGGTGGTGAAACTGTCTCAGATGATCTCACATCGCCTCAGGGAGTTACCTGTCAGCCAAATCCTTCTTAAATGGTGAATTTAATAAATTCTCTACCCTCACATGACCGGCTCAGCCTCCTTTTTCTGCCTCTAACTGTCAAAGGGATTTCCTCCACTGGCAAAAAAACACTTGCAAACACACTCATAAACACACACACACATGCATACAACTTGTATACACACAGTGTGTGTTAAAAGCCTAGTTGTCTTATTGCACTCCCTCCATTGTAGTCTGAAGGGTGAGTACATCCCAGGAGTACAAAATTCTTTTGCAGTTTCCTCACTAGGGTGGAACACTGGTCTTTAAGTTTTAACTCTGCTGTTGGTGACAGCTGGGTCTGGCACTCACACACTCTCTCACACACACCCTACCTCCATCACCCACCCACAAAGTACAGGAGCCGCCCTGGATCTCCATCTCTATAAGAGGTCAGAGCCAGGCTCAAATGTACCATCCTTGTCAGGACAGCTGACGGTTTCCTGCAGTGTCCTCTCATCTCTGTATCCATCCACCATGTCGCTCTCTGTCCGTACGACGTCCTCCAGGTCCCAAGGTCCCAAGACCGTGACCTCAAAGTCCATAATCACCAAGAGTCGTGGCTGTTCTACAGTCTTTCCACAAAAGGCCTACAGTGTGTATGGAGGTTGTTATGGTGGAAACACCCGCATCTCTTCCTCCTTGCTGCATTCCAGAATTGGAGGCGGTGGAGGATATGGTGGAGGATATGGTGGAGGATACGGTTTTGGTGGAGGATATGGTGGAGGATATGGCATATTGCCTGGAGGCTGCGTTGTAACTGACTTCCAGCTGAATGAGAAGGCCACCATGCAGAACCTGAACGATCGTCTGGCATCCTACCTCGAGAAGGTGCGCTCCCTGGAGGCTGCCAATGCCACTCTGGAGAGGCAGATCCGCGAGTACTATGAGAAGAAGGGGCCGATTGCACAGAGGGACTACAGCGCCTACTGGAACACCATCAATGACCTGAAGGACAAGGTACAGTGATCTCTGAATGAAAATGACACGAGACCAGCAAATTCTAGAAAAATTTAATTTCATTGGATATAGCAGCTAAAAAACAGACTGCACTTCAGGGTCTGATGATCTTATGTACTAAATTTATATATCAATCTTCTACCTTTCAGATTAAAAATGCTACCATCCACAACGCCAACATCCTCCTGCAGATCGACAACTCTAAACTGGCTGCTGATGACTTCAGGGTGAAGTAAGTTAAACAGTGACTTAACTTAGGTTGATGCCTAAAATGCAGTAGCTTTACATTGCTTATATATGCTATTCAAAAGTTTGGAGTCATAAAGTTTACTCAGCAAGGATGCATTAAATTGATCGAAAGTAAAGACATTTGTAATGTTACAAAAGATTAATACTGTTCTCTGAGCTTTCTATTCATGAAAGAAAATGTATTACGATTTCCACAAAAATATTACACCATTGATGATAATAATAAGAATATTTCTTGAGCACCAAAACAGTATATTAGAATGTTTTCTGCATGTGACACCGAAGACTGGATTAATGATGCTGAAATTTCAGCTTTGCCATCACAGGAATAAACTGCATTTTAAAATATATTAAAATAGAAAAGAGTCATTTTAATTTGTAATAATATTTTACATTGTCAACACTGTTTTACTGTATTTTTGATAAAATAAATGCAGCATTGATGAGCATAAGAGACTTTCAAAAACATTTTTAACATTAAAAACCTTACCGACCCCAAACTTTTGAACAGTAGCATGTGTGTATATATATGATACTCATCATGTTTAATCATTGATTGTTGCGTTTAATTCTCTGTGTGACCTTTCCACCAACCAGATATGAGCATGAGGTGATGATGCGCCAGTGCGTGGAGTCCGACATCGCTAACCTGCGTCGCTTGCTGGACCAGATGAACCTGGCAAGGGCTGACCTGGAGATGCAGATCAAGTGTCTGCAAGAAGAGCTGGTGTTTATGAAGAAGAACCACCAGGAGGTTTGTAGTAGTTTTCTGACAGAATCATCTATGTATGACTGATCCTGAAAGTTTGGAGCATTATATTATATTATATGTTATATTGGGGGCAGTTGTAGCCTAATGTGTAGAAAGTCGAACTTGTAACCCGAAGGTCGCAGTTGAGTCTCAGTATGTAGGTGGGGGGAGTAAATGAACAGCGCTCTCTTTCACTCTCATTACCCACAATTGAGGTACCCCGAATCGCTCCTTCCCGGGCACCACAACAAAACAAAATGGCTGCCCACTCCTTCGGGTGTGTGTGTGTTCAATACTCACTCACAGAGCACAAATTCTGAGTATGGGGCACCATACTTAACTACATGTAATATTTACATATTATATTATATTAAATTATATTGTAACATTTCAGGAGCTGGCTGCACTGAGGTCTCAGTTAACAGGCACAGTGAGCGTAGAGGTTGATGCTGCTCCTCAGCAAGACCTGAACAAGGTTCTGGAGGAGATTCGTGCTCATTACGAAAACATCATACAGAAACACCGCAGGGAACAGGAAGCCTGGTTTAAAGACAAGGTAAGACCTTTTCTGTCTCCTTGAATTTGTTGTTTGTGAATTATACTTTGCCATCAAAACCCCTTATTTCACTGAACAATAAACCACACATTCCAGCATGTCACTTGAAGTAGTGCCTGGATTATGATGTATAATTTTTTTGTCTGTCTTTTAGACGGGACCATTGACCAAAGAGGTGGCCCACAACACAGAGATCATACAAACATCCAGGTCACAGATCACAGAGCTGCGAAACACTTTGCAGAGTCTGGAGATCGAGCTACAGTCTCAACTCAGCATGGTGAGACACAAGTGGAATGTAGAGACTAGAGAGAGAGACATTAGACACATTACCTGAACCAAAGGGAGAAAAACAGTAACATAAGACTTTAAAAAATCAGACCAAAGGTGATTTATTAAGATCTTTCTGCATGTTCTCATTACTCATACAGAAAGCAGCACTGGAGCACTCACTGGCAGACACAGAGGCTAGGTACAGTGCTATGCTAGCAGGCTACCAGAACCAAATCAATATGTTGGAAGCCGAGCTGTGTCAAATGCGGGCTAGCATTGAGCAACAGGGACGAGACTACGCCTTGTTGCTGGACATCAAGAGCCGTCTGGAGCAGGAGATCGCCACCTACAGGAACCTTTTGGAAAATCAGGACTTTAAGTAAAGTCATTTATTTACAAAGTTAATGTGAGATAAAATCAGTGGAGCATGGATCATGTTACATTATCATATCCTGGAATGGCTTCACTAATTATTTTTTTTCCTTCCTCCTACTCTTCCAGGACTCAAATACCAGGTAATTGAAATCTAAGTTGCAAATAGTGGTATGGTCAGTTTCAGGCATGTTTTAAATTAAGCATTACTGACTCTTTCTCTTTTGCCTTTCAGGTGGATCTATCACTATCTCAGGCGGATCTCACTCTGTCTCCTCAGGTGGATCTCACTCTGTTTCCTCAGGTGGATCTCACTCTGTTTCCTCAGGTGGTTCCCAAACAATCTCAACTGGTGGACCAACAATCCAAATAAAGCAAACCACCACCACCACCACTTCACACCGTACTTACTAAAGACAGAGCATGCTGCTTTGTGAGACAGTGTTAATACACATCATTTGCGATATGACAAAGAACAAGGAAACGTGTTATTTTTAAAAGCATTGAAAGACACTCACTGTTGTGTTTTTGTGTGAAAGAATAAAAACTGTCTCTGAAAATAAAAGTGCTGTCAGCAATTATTTCTTACGTGTGTTTTTTCGCATAACACTAAGGACTAAGATTAAAAATGATGCAAAACACATAGGAGTCACATTCACGACGTTTTAATTTATTTTACAGAGCAACCACACTATAACATATGTACTTTTACATATGCATTTTGCAGTCTCTTTGGTTGCTAAAAGTATGTGGTAAATTTTCTTCTAAAAATGCATTTTTTTCCCAAATTCACGCTTCAAGGTGATTTAGCACAGTAGTTCCCAGACTTTTTAAAGTGGAGTAGGGGGGAGAGCGGGGCACAACCTAACGCTTTTTTACTTTCTCAGTTTGTGTAAATGTACTTAGGGTTCAGAGAATTTATTTTGTTCCACATTAATTTCACACATGTCTGGTACAAATATGTGGCTTTGTTTCATTAACACAGTGTATAATTTTTTCTTTATTTACCCCAAAAGAAGGGAAGTGAAATATGACAACATGCCCCATAGGTGGGGCACATTGTAACATGTGATGGGGCACACTGTAACAGGACCATATGACAGCTAAAAATTCATTAAAAAAAATATACATGACAAACTAAAATATTTTGTCAATAAAAGACAATAATTATTTTTTTCATATAAAATAATAGCATTTTTTTAGAAATTAAAAATAGAAAGTGTGTTTCTGAAACTTATGCATGCAGTGATGTAAGTAGTACAGAATTTTAAATGAGTCATATTTGTTTTATGAAAAAACGACTACGTCTGCACATTTTAAGATATTGCACAAGATGTTGTGCAATTGCTCCGCCTCCAAAACTCACACTCCAATCCTAACCACCCTGCTCCGAGTTGGTCTCAAACCCGGCGCTGCTGGCAGGTGAGGCAAAGGCACTACCAATGACGCTAAGCACCACATTCTCTAGCGGTCGTCAGTGTGCAGTGGTTTGACAGCACAACTCTCACTATCTGGCCGCTGTTACACACACAATGCCAGTGGATGTCTGTTTATCACAACTGACACGCAACAAAATACTTCACGAAAATAAAGCACATCTGATGAACGAACGACAAGGAAGCACAAACAGCACAGCAGCTCCAGACAATCAAAACCCAGTGTACTCACATGAGTAGCGGGATCACAGCAGCCTCTGCGTCTGTTTTCAGGCCTTCCCACTTAGCTCTCTCCAGTGCTGGAAAGCTTTTCTAATATAAACGCGGATCCTAAAGCGTTTTGCCCAGGCATAAATCTTCCAGTGATATTCTTTTGAGCTCTTTTGTATTGTGTCCCATTTCTCCTTCTGCAGTTTTTTTTTTCTTTTTTTTTAAATCTCCCTCTTGCTGGTTCTCTATTCTCAATCTTCATACACCCCCTAATGCTGATTGGTTAGACGTTTGTTGTTGGTACTGACCTGACTAACTTCCAAAACAGTGTATTTGAAATACTACTGAGTCCCCCTTTAATTGCTAATCTTTGAGTCATTAGCTATTTCTATATATATTTGCAGCTGGCTATATGCTTATCATGTTTGCAAAATATTGACATCTAAATTACATTTGTGAAACATTATAATTAAAAATGAATTGTGGTAATTTATTTGACAAAGTAGTCACAGTATATCATTAATTAAACTTAAATTGGACTGTGGAGCTTTATTTTACTGCTTATATACCCAATAACTGCACACAAAAGTCTGAGTCTCTCTGTATCGCTCAGGCTGCACTGCAGTGTCTATTCACAGGCTCGATCCCACTACTGATCGGCACGGGGGCTTTGACCTGCTCCGTCTCCGACCTGGGCCGGTTCACCCCTCCTTAGACGACCTGGTGGTCCCGGGCTCCCCCAAGAGCACCATATCGATACCGAACTTAGCGCAGACACCCGATCGACATAGTCCACTACAGCCCAGAACCCCTGAACTCAAGCGATCCTCCAGCCTCAGCCTCCCAGTAGCTTGGACTACAGGCGCGCGCCACTGCACCCGGCGAGAGCTGCGAGAATCAGCGCTGCTACTGAATCTAGTGCGCTCACAGCGACCTCTACTGTGACATAAATCGCTTTGCAATTGGTTGCTATCATGTGGTAAGCTACATTTTCTTCCAAAAATGCTTCTTCTTTTTTTTAAATTCATGCAAGTTTATTTGGCACAATAGAAAAAATCACGCAATAACTGTTTAACCACATAGCCTTAATTTGCATCTAGAAATAACTTTCATCTAATGCCTTTCTTAATGCACATCAAGAGTGTTTCATTCATCTCAATAAATCTGATAACTTTTAATCCATCTGATCTTAATGTTAACCTTTGAATCATTCACTATTTCTATATATATTTGCAGTTGGTTATGCTTATTATGTTTGCAAAGTATTGACATCTTTACATTTGTGAAACACTATAATTAAAAACAACGTTATAATTGTTGTAATTTATTTTACAGAGTAGTCACAGTATACAATTTATCAAACTTAAATCGGACAATAGATCTCTCTTTTGTGCTTCTTTATGTTGCTGCTGAAAAGACTTGAGTCTCTCTGTATCGCTCAGGCTGCACTGCAGTGTCTATTCACAGGCGCGATCCCACTACTGATCGGCACGGGGGCTTTGACCTGCTCCGTCTCCGACCTGGGCCGGTTCACCCCTCCTTAGACGACCTGGTGGTCCCGGGCTCCCCCAGGAGCACCATATCGATACCGAACTTAGCGTGGACACCCGATCGACATAGTCCACTGCAGTCCAGAACCCCTGAGCTCAAGTGATCCTCCAGCCTCAGCCTCCCAGTAGCTTGGATTACAGGCGCGCGCCACTGCACCCGGCGAGAGCTGTGAGAATCAGCGCTGCTACTGAATCTAGTGCGCTCACAGCGACCTCTAGTGTATGAAAAATTTAGGTCAGGGTGAGCGATAGTTTGTGGAGGCTAATATTTTCACAAGTGGTACATTTTCAATACTGTTAGTACAAATCTCCAAACAGATAGGCTAATCAAAAATGTAGTTTTTCAACACTTTTAAGCAAACTGTCAATTGACTAAGTACAACAGGCCTACATAAGCACACTTTTTCACCACACCTAACATTTTCATTTACACTTTACATTTAAAGTAATGTAACTGTCTTTCATAATGCCATTACATAAGAGTTTTAATTTTTCATCTGTTCTCATTCATTTGAATATATCTGACAATTTTAATACAATTAATTAATAATGGTTAATCAATGAATTATTTTAACTGGTTTGATTATTAAACGTTTGTATTATCTACATGTTTGTTTGTAAAATATCAACACGAATTAAATGTGTGAAACAAGATAACCAAACATAATGAATTCCCCTGGTTTAGCCTAAACAACCAATAAATATATGACCACTTAATTTACAACCAACAATGCTTGGTTTTATATTCAGTTTATAACGCTCACATAATTGTGCATAAAAAAGACGGAGTCTCTCTGTATCGCTCAGGCTGCACTGCAGTGTCTATTCACAGGCGCGATCCCACTACTGATCGGCACGGGGGCTTTGACCTGCTCCGTCTCCGACCTGGGCCGGTTCACCCCTCCTTAGACGACCTGGTGGACCTGGGCTCCCCCAGGAGCACCATATCGATACCGAACTTAGTGCAGACACCCGATCGACATAGTCCACTGCAGCCCAGAACCCCTGAGCTCAAGTGATCCTCCAGCCTCAGCCTCCCAGTAGCTTGGATTACAGGCGCGCGCCACTGCACCCGGTGAGAGCTGTGAGAATCAGCGCTGCTACTGAATCTAGTGCGCTCACAGCGACCTCTAGTGTGACATAAAAGGGGTTTGCTATATCTTTACTTTTGTTTACTTTTTGGCATGTGTGTTTAGGTTTATTAATATTAACTGTAACCCTTGTTATATTCCTCTATGCATCATGGACACCTATGCTCATGTTTTGTTGTTCTTCAATAAAAAGAAACAATAAACAGATTTAACATGGGTTTTCTTGTTCTAAAAGTTTTTTTTTAATGCTATACAGTCTAAAAGTTCATATAAAGGGTAGTTTGTTATAGATTTTGGAGATTTTAATTTGCTTTTTGGAAAAGAAAAAAGATTGATGGTTTGTCACTGTAATACAAGATATGGCATGAATTAGTTTTTGTCAGGATATTTCTAATTTGTAATATCCGTTGCTTATTTTGATATGGGTGTGTGTATATATAGGCTAACTTTTAAAACTTTTTTTAAAACACTTGTGATGTATAACATGTTCTCTGGAAATATGTCAACAACTTTCTTTTTTATGAAAAAAAGACATGAGAATGATTTTATTCATTAATTTTGCTGTATCATCAGTAAATGTTACAGTGTATATGGTTTGAGGTGAAGTGCTTTCATGTATGACATTGCAATGTTTTCTCTCATAACATTTATTTATGACGCACTGAAAAAAGGACATATATACAGTCCAAAACTGTGCTATTTTGATAATTAAAGGGATAGTTCACCCAAAATAAAAACCCTGTCATCTTTTACGACCATCTGTCTCCCAGTGGTTTAGCATTAAGTGATCAATTTACAACAAAACAAAAGAAAACATAATGACTTTATCCCCGAAATAATTTGTCTTGCATTACATAATGAAATTGGATAAGCTCATCAGTGCTGATTCATTTTCTGCTAATTCTTTTTCGTAAATCGGAACTGAAATAGCCTACCCCCAGCACTACATTTTTGATGTCTCTCTCTTATCTAACACACATTTGAGGTCCTGGGGTGCTTCTCATTTCTTATTTGTGCATCTTTGTTTCCTTTCCTTGCGTCTCAGCTTCACCCCCCGTAGGATGTGAGGGTAGGATGCAAGGAAAGAAAACGAGGACGAAAGAATCAAAAGAAATGTTATTTGTATATTGGAATGTTTTTGATCCCATGATCATCACTTTACAGCATCTTCAGCTGCGCTTGAGGGATCTGCCCTTATGTTGTTAAAGTTTGGTTATTTACAGTTTTTTTCAACTGCTTACACACAATTTCATAAAACGTTTTTTGAAAAACACAATAGCACTAAGTAACAGTAAAACAGTAACACACAAAAATCTAACAGGAAGTATTTTGATTTCCTTTTTCAAACACAACCATTGTTTCTGTCCAACTACACATGGTTGATGTATTTCTTTTCTTCCGCATTGTGTAATACTGCTTTCACAACCATAAATGCTTACAGTAAAAAAATAAATAGTTTGGTTTAAATCTTGCTTTTGTGCTTACCGTGAATTTTTCAAAATCTTGTACAGAAATGTCCATAGGAGCTCATGAAAGAAGAGCTTTAGGTTTTAAATAACTGTGATATATGCAAAAATAGAATATTATGGCAAAGGTGTTTGCAACATAAGACAAATGTTTGCTTTTGAGATGTGTTTGTGATATTTTAAATGCAGTGCTTCATTTTGCATTTTGTGTGTGCAATTCTTGGGTTTGTGTGTAAAGTTTTGAAAACGTGTGTAAGCATTTGAAAAAAAAAAAAAAAAAAAACTAAATGAAAAGTGTCTAAATGAAAATTTTAGGTGTGGTGAAAAAGTGGAGATTGTACCATTTTGTGAAAATATTAGCCTCCACAAGCTATCGTTCACCCTGCCTAATTGTAACTTAAATATTTTCATACACTAGAGGTCGCTGTGAGCGCACTAGATTCAGTAGCAGCGCTGATTCTCGCAGCTCTCGCCGGGTGCAGTGGCGCGCGCCTGTAATCCAAGCTGCTGGGAGGCTGAGGCTGGAGGATCGCTTGAGCTCAGGGGTTCTGGGCTGTAGTGGACTACGTCGATCGGGTGTCCGCGCTAAGTTCGGTATCGATATGGTGCTCCTGGGGTAGCCCGGGACCACCAGGTCGTCTAAGGAGGGGTGAACCGGCCCAGGTCGGAGACGGAGCAGGTCAAAGCCCCCGTGCCGATCAGTAGTGGGATCGCGCCTGTGAATAGACACTGCAGTGCAGCCTGAGCGATACAGAGAGACTCAGTCTTTTGTATGTAAATTTATTCAGCGAGCTTTATAAGCTGAACATAAAACAAAGCATTGTTGATAGTAAATTAAAGCTTTTTAGGTGTGGTGAAAAAGTCTGTTTGGAGATTCATACTAACATTAGGGTCAATTAAGGGTGATTGGGACATAAGGTCAAATGGGACAGTATAACTACATAGAACTTATTTTCTCACCTGATGAGTGAAATTTGAAGTTTTTTGCTGAGCCCTAGCTGTGAGACCACATAATTAAGATGCTCTCATTGGTCTAACATCATGTAGGTGGGCGGGGCATGCATCAAACAGGAAGTTGACCGTGAAATGCATGAACTGAGGAAAATGACATAAGCTTTTGGTAGCTTTAATAATAAGGTCCTAAAATTGTCATAGCTACTATATTATACAAACTTTTGATAGAATATGATGCACTACTGCTACAAAATCAGTAAAAAAAAGTTTCTATTTTCAGAATTAGGTTGTTTTTATTTTGTATAATTTTAACAGTGCTTAAATGCTTTGCTAATTAAGAAAATTATTGCAATAAAGAACCATTGTATATGCTCTATATGCTCTAAATCATTGTTCCCAACCATGTGCAAGTCCTAATCAACCACTAAAATATTCATGAACTAGCTAGAATTTACTAAAGTAAAACAACCAAAATCTGAAAATATAACCCCCCACAAAGATTGTTATTTTAATCAGGTTTGTTAAAAGTGTGATAGAATAATGTTAGTTCATTTGCGCAACCATGTATTTGCTATAACAATGAAAATATTTGAAAAACAGTTATAAACAAGTGCAATCCTTTAAATCTTAATTCTTGAGTGTAGCACAATTCAATGGCTGTAAAATTATCATGTCACATATGACACATTTTATTTAATGTGACAGACAAAAAACAGTAACACCAGTGACACAGTAAATCACCAGTGACATACATAAGACCAAAGATCTTTATTCTTCAACTATAATTAAGTAGATGAGACTAAATTGTTACATTTGGTATATAATCAAAGACCTAAGTGAAAGCAGTCAGTAAAACATCATAAACAACATTTAAAAATGTAAAATACACTGTCTGTAAAGTCACTGCTTCTTAGCTGCACTCAGTTTATAGCCATTTACCCTCAATTTAGCCATACCTGACCAAATAAGGATTAACAATGAAAAAGAAAAGTTAGAATCACATAATCTTAGTGTTATTTTATGCAAAAGAACTAAATGAATAGCTAAAAATTGGAGTCACTGGTGTTACCCATAAAAAGGTGACACCAGTGACAGTAACTATTTTGATGAAAAATGCATTTTACAAAATGGCTGCTGCAAAGTATCAAACCACATGTTGTCCGTCATTGTATACTCACTAAATTGAGTAGTTTAATCCATTTATATTGTTTTTTTTTACTCCCTAACAATAAAGTAGGCCATACCAGTGAGTTCAACTAAAAGCTTCATATGAAATTATGATTTCTGTGTAGAATGATCCAGCAGCGCTGATTCTCGCAGCTCTCAGGCGCGCGCATGTAATCCAAGATGCTGGGAGGATCGCTTGAGCTCAGTGGACTATGTCGATCGGGTGTCCGCACTAAGTTCTGTATTGATATGGGACCACCACGTCGTGAAGGGGTCAAAAACCCCGTGCCGATGGGTAGTGGGATAGCGCCTGTGAGCCCTTTTCACACATACTCCGTTTGCAGTGCTTGGATGCAGGAGCAGCACGCGCTATTGTGCTTTCACATAAGCCGCGTTTACAGTGCGCAACTGATGCGTGGCTGTATAACACAACATTTACTTATTTTCACTTCAGGAAGGAAATCTGACAGCATTCTATCATCATTTGTGTTCTGAACATGAATGAAGGTCTTATGGGTGTGGAACGACATGAGGGTGAGTAATTAATGACAGAATTTTCATTTGGGGGTGAACTAACCTTTAAGGTTTTAAAAATGGTTAGAAAAAACAAACCCTCATGAAAATAAACATAGAAAGTGCATGTCTTTAAATCATGAGATGATATCTAAAGAAAAACAATCTCCACTCCTTTGATAGCGCTGTTATGTCATTTGTCATCATCCTTGTGTCCTTATCACTTGACGTGACTAGTCATCTGCTTTGTTGGATAGGATTTTGGAGAGATCTGGTCTTTTAATTGTTGGAAGGGTAAAAATAAAGTCTGAGTCCTCAAAAGTGAGGTAGTCCTTGAGACCCATCCTATCTGAAGTTCTGTTAGGTTTGAATTTTGCACGGCACTGCCTGTGATCCAAAAAATTGGAGAAAAATGCAATTTGTTACTCTTTAATCAGAAGATTTGGATTACATTTAGATGTATGTTTTGGTCTGCATTAAAATATACACTAACCTCTTGCCCGGCTCAGGCAGCCACCAGGAACTGCTGGGTCCATCTTCGAGATGGGTCATTGGAGGGTCACTCTCATCGACGAGGACATCCGACTGCAATTAAAGCACATTAGGATTGTTTTAGAAGCCAGATTTTAATCTCAGAAAAACCACCTGAGCCATTCTTGTGAAAAACTGAGCTTTATAAAACAACCTAACCGCAAATGGCTTCATCTAAATATCTTACCTCACTCTTTTCATTTTTAGTTTCCTCAGAGTTTAAGAATGACAGATTAGTCTCTCTATCCAGTGTGGGTTGAGAAGGCATGCTTAAAGGATCTGTGAGAACTTCAGGGGGAACAGCCGGGTGCTTCCAAGAAGATGGTGTGTCGATGCTCCACTTCTCATGTTGTCCAAATGTGCCTGTGGAGTTCAATGTAGTTTAGATTGTTATTCATTTGATTCCTGAACAAATGACTCTGATGATTGATATTTTTTTCAGTGAATCAAACACAAACAGCTTATGTCTTGTGAACCTATAAATTGAAAATGTTGATTTTATCATTTCAAGTAGTTGCCCATAGGTCTAGTATGGTCACATTAACAAAATTATGCTGACAAAAAAAGATCTATTGTCAGTATTGTAGCAATTGCCTGTGACAAATTTTGTAACTTGATTTTGACAAGTCAATTTTTCAAGTACATTACTAAGTACATTAAGTATTTTTTTTTCTTTTGGGAAATTTTTACTTCCATATATTCCAAAACAAAATATCATACTTTTTTACTCTACGTAATTTAATAAAAACATATCGTTCCTTGTTATTTTGAACTGAATATATCGCCACTCGAAACCCAAGCTGAGACGATCCAATACTTTCCAATGAACCTGTCGAATTGGTTCACAAATTGCACTGAACTTATTCATAAATCTGACTCGTCTGATTGCAGCTGTTCTTGAGTCAACTCACTGATTCAGTGATCCAGTCAAAATTTTGTATTGTGGTTGAATCAATTTTAGCACTTATGAAAATCATATTTAAGTCAAGACTGACAGTTATTTGTGAACTAAATGTGCTATAAAAGTGTACATTAAGTTTATTAATAATAATAATGTATAATACGTTTTGGTAACAAAACGAAAAATGTTGTCTTATTTGCATATTTCCCTGGTTTCACAGACAAGGCTTAAGCCTAGTCCCAGACTAAAATGCATGTTTGAGCTGTTTTACAGCTTTTCTCAATCAATTTGACACATTTCTCCAAAGTAATGTACCTGCTCTCAAAAGAGTTAACACAGTGATCTAAACAGTTCAACTTTACTGCAAAATAAAACATTATTTTAAGAGTAAATACTAACATCAAAACTACAGGTGTATTGTCTATTGATTTTAGAAAATTTTCAGCTGTGGATGTACAAATACACTAACGAAAATACAGGTTTATTGTAATGTTTTTCCAAAAGGTTTTGTTATATGGGTCATTGAGCAAATAAAGCTTCAAAACAATATTTTTTTTAAAAAGATCTTTAAAAACTGATGTAATACATATTTTTGAGTCATGAACAATGTGTTTAAGCAAGTTTCAGTTGTTACATAACATTTCAAAGTATTTTTTTTATTATTATTTTACAATAATACAACTAAATATTTGTAAATATGTATCTACCCATACATGAAATAGGCTGTTTTTATCAGTATTTGAGAGATATCTACAACCCTTTTCACTATGCTACAATGATCTACTGGGGTCCTCTGGATGTTGCATTACAGTATCAGGCTTAACATTATTATCTTGTCAGTTGATAATAAAATATTTGCAGTTGTATATTCAAACATAACATTATGCCAAAGTATTTTATCTTGAATTTCTTATAAACAAAAAATAAAATTTGGGGGCTGAATCCAGAATCCCCCATACCCTCAGATAGAGCTCCCGGGACCAGGATTCAGAACCACTGAATTAGAGTAATTCTGATTTCATTTGAAATCCACCTCTCCTTCCACCCTGCTGTCCACTTTCACTATGTCATTGTCTTCTTACAATTTCTCCTCTTGCTCTTTCCACTATACCAATGCCCTCCACTGTACTCAGCTCTTCTCCAATCCTCCTTTCGTACTTCCTCCTCTCTCCTCATATACAGTATGATCTCCTTCTATATGTTCCACTCTTCCTTTTCTTCTCAGTACACCCTTTCCTCTACCCACACCACCACCTTTACGCTCACACCGCTTTATTTCCCTCTTCTCTTGCATATAAGGTCTAAGGTCTAATCCTGGCTTAATCTAAGCCCTGTCTGTGAAACCAGGCCATTAAATGTTTGTGTACTAATCTTTCTTATTAGCTGCTGATAATGACTAGTACTGGCTAAAATAAATAATAAGCATGGTTCATCAATCAGTGTACATTAAAAATAATTACTTGTTTATTTTTACTCAAGTAATATTTAAAATATTTCTACTTTTACTAGAGTAATATTATATTAGGGTATCTGTACTTTTACTCAAGTACTTGATTAGTGTACTTTGTCCACCACTGATTTTAACACCGCACCTTTAGTAGTCCCACAGATCACAGGTCCCACAGGTGTTGGACTACACTTGTGCTGAATGGCTTGGATTCACAAAAAAGAACCAACTCAAGAGTCATTATTCCGGAATCAGACTACATTGGTTACATAGATTTAATAGCGGCGTTGTGGAACTGCTGAATAAGTATTGAAGGGGAACGCTGTCCAAGTATTTTAATACTTAATACTTTTTAGTACGATACGCATTGGTAAAAGAATGCACGTCACAACCGTTACTTCCATAAAAAACTCAAACATCTAAGCAACTTGTAGATGTACCTATAAACTCCCCATGCATGCTCCACAACTGCACCGAGAAGTCCCATGAGGAAGTAAGCACAAACCGGTCGTCAATAATCTTCAGGCTTTAAGAGAAGAAATTATGGTAACAATGTTAATGAGAAATCTAACAAATATTAAACAAAAATTTTAAGGAAAAGATAATAGTAATAATAGTATCAAATAATAGTAAATGAAAACTAAGAAAATTGAATAAACTCTTTTTGTTTTTTCACTTATTGTACCTATACCTAGTGATGTTGCTGGTATGTGCACGCCAGAAGTTCACCTCTAGAAATGGATAACACCACATCAAAACTCAACATGACAACAAAAACCTTGAGTCACACATAAAATGAGGACTTTCCTTACTTTCAGGAGGGTTTTGCTCAGGCTCCAGGGCATACTGCTTGATGCTGTAAACATAGATGAAGCCAAAATAATTGGATGCGAAAAGCATGCTGTCATCCTCCGTTAACTTCTTAATCGCCTGCTGAGACTTAAAAATAAGATTTTGATTAGAGCCTTTGTCTCATTCTGTTGAGAAACTTGAGGAAAGATACATTATATAAGCTATGAATATATGATACTTACAGCCTGAAAAGATGTTATGAAATTCCCGCCATTAAGAACACTCCAGAAATGCACATAACCTTTGAAAGAGATTAAATACATTCTGCAAACTGTAGATGAACTGATCATTGTATTCACCGCAAAGACCAGTTTACCTTTAGAATCTGAGGTTAAAAGGCAGGCAGAAGACGACAGTTCAGGAACAAATGCCCGGGTCTTCAGGAAGATCAGGCTCAGCACACTTGTGCTGTGAACTACTATATATGATTAAAAAAACAGTCATCAACACCTCAAAACACATTCACAAACACAAATGAACAGAATGAAAATCCATCTCACTCTTAAATAATTAGTTCACTCCTCTATTGAGGAGGGGTTGGTTGAGCGATCTGGAAGCAACACAGTATGCGTCCAGACACTACGTTCCACACAATGATCTCCCCATCGTAGCTGCCAGTGGGCATTGAGCAATGCACAGGATATCTTCTTTGTGCCCATTCCTCTGTGTGAGAAACATTCAAAACATTTCCCAGAGTGCCCCTGCATATTTGAAGGGGATTTAAAGTACATGTGTGTAGACATGGGTGAGTTGTGGAGGATGCTAATACTACATCGTCCTGCCAGGAAGGTTTAGGTCTCTGAATCTTCTGAGTGTCCTCTTTGGAGTCCTGTCAAAAGAACCAAAAATAAATATCATGTGTTAAGTTTCAAACGTAATCACCAAATTAAACTTTAAATTTCATGCATGAAAATCCATATACATATAGCCCACATATTAAGTAAATGTGTTTACTGAAATAAAAAAAACTTATTTATATGTGTAAATATTTGTTTTATATAATAGACATAGATATGCAAAAAGGGGAGTATATTCCTTTAGAAGGTTGTAAACCTAAACCTAAAGTAGAATCAGTCCTAAATGTAATATTTTATAGAGGACAGTGGGATCTGTTCTCTATTTCATATTAAATATTCCTCTACCACTGAAAGAATGAATAAATCAAGGTATTTTGAACACTTAATACAGAATTGACAAGAGATGGGAGGGAAAATTTTGAATAAAATGATATGCGTATTATCCAGTGGTGTCATAATCATGTATTTAGTGTATCTTTTTTCTTCTTCTTTTTTACAAAGCTTGGATTCTCTTTTCTAAAGTGAAAAAAAGCTCTTGTAATAGATGGAATAATTGACTGTCAGAAGGGAATGAAGGAATAAACCACACCAAACAGCACTCAAGCACGTTTGTGGAGGGAGGAAGTAAATGAAATATGGAAATGGAGCGAACAGCAATAAAGGCGAAAGTACCAGGAGGAAGATACAGGTCATGGCAGTCAACCATTTTATGAGAGCCATCTGGGGAATTACACTGATATAATATAAGGTTGTGAGGGAAGCAGGCTGGTCTCTTTATACTCACCCTGTAAATGTCAATCCTGCGGTCCCAACCAACAGAAATCACAAATCTGCCAAAACAAATAAAAAAAGCACCTCAGCCAAAAAATTAGGAGTATAATATCCATGAGGATTATGGCACTCACAGTCAGCAGAGACTCACGCGTTCCTGTGCAGTTTCAGATAGAGGCAGTCACAAATCTGGTCACATTTTCTATCTGGGGAAAAACAATGCAGGGCTTTGCTTCAGCTTTATAGGGAATGTGTGATAATATCTTCAATACTCTGAATAATCAGAGTATACTCATATTCACACTCTATACTCATCAGAGTACAGTTGTACAGAGCAAAGCAAATCAATCAAATGCACATCAAAAACTATGAAGAATTATTTACCTTTCTTGAGTATCTTCACACACTGGCCATTGTTGAAGTTCCACATCTTAAGGCAGCCATCTATTCCACCAGTCACTAGCCTGGTGAAAATAAAAGAATAATAATAATAAAAAAAAAAGTTACATTTCACAGTGTCATATATTTAATTTAGCTTTAACAACCTCCTTTCGCTTGAGTCAAACGCCATGCAGGTAATTGCAGACTTTCCATGAGCACCTCCAAACTCAAACATTTGAGCTCCAGTTTCCACATCCCACACTTTGACAACCTGAATTCAAGTAAATATGTTAAAGTACTACATTTAGAAAAGAGGCATTGTTGCTTTAATAAAAAAAAAGCTCAGCTTGTCATAAGTTGAAATCATAGAATTACTTTTAAAACACTTCTGGATAAAAATGTGTATCTATTTTTTGGATCTTGCTAAAAATTTATGTTGACTTCTCACAATAAAAAGCAATTTTAGTCACAAGTTTTCTAACTTCAACCAAAAACTCTACTAAAGACAAACAAACCTGTACCTATAAATTTCAATTTATTACTCACACAAAGCTTTCATATGACTTTATTAGAAATGGAATATAGCACATAAGTTGTATGAAGTACTTGTATGTTTTTATGTATGGTTTGGAGTCAGTTAGCTTTTTTCTTCTTTTTTTTAAAGAAATGAATACTTTCAGTAAGAACACAACTGATCAAAAGTGACAGTCAAATCTTTCACACTTACAAAATCTTTCTATTTCTAACAAATGCTTTTCTTTTGAACTTTCTAATCAAGGAATCCTGAAAAAAATGTATCACGTACCCCAACTGTTTTCAATATTGATAATAATAAGAAATGTTACTTGAGCAGAAAATCAACATATTAGAATTATTTCTGAAGGATCATGTGACACTGCAGACTGCTGAAAAATGAGCTTTGCCATCACAGGAGTAAGTTACATTTCAACTGTAATAATATGTCACAGTGGTACTGTTTTACTGTGTTATTTATGAAATGAATGCAAGCATAAGAGACTTCTTTCAAAAATATTTTAATCTTTATCAAATTTTGTCTTTATTATAGCTTCATAACATTATGTTTTATAAGAAACAATAATATTCCAAAGCTTAATTAGTTTGAAACAAATTGTATTAAACACAATTAATTGAGTTAAGTGATTTGTTCTGCATTGCTGATTTGTGGGTTGCCTGATCCTCCTCTTCATGGCAAACTCAGCTGCATATAAGCACCAAAAGATCAGGTTTAAAAGCTCGACCTATGAGCATGAGGAACAGAGCATCTGCATTCTCAATGTATTTCAAGCAGATACTTCTCAAAACCACTCACCGAGTCCTGAGAGCAGCTCACCACCTGCTTAAACTCCTCACTGTATCCACAGCACAACATTGGCTCTTCATGGGACAGAATCTGATTGCCCTTAGGCTGTGGTCTACAACAGATATGAAAAAGCATATACAAGGAGAAAGGAAGCAAAATGTATGACAACTGATGCTGAATGACGTTATAGTTCTAAATAAATACATATAACCTAATGCCTTATAGCCAACATATACTCACAGCAGGCTTTGAAATCTTTGTTATATAACATCCAAGATACATACTTTGTCTGAAGGGATAGTAAAGCGAGAGAATCTGCGGCAATGTAGAGCCCCTTTACAGCTGAAGAGTAGAGGCATGCAGACAATTCTCCCCGGATCTTACTTGCATCTGGATTGGCAGTAAACAGACACGTCTCATCCTTAATGTGCCATATCTAAAAAAATACAATAAAATGTCATCATAAAAAATATTACATTTTTTTTATATTTGTTGCACTGCTCTAGAAATATTTCACAGAAAATGAAAATTCTGTCATAATTTACTCTCATGTTGTTCCAAACCTTTATGACCTTCTTTCTAACGTGAAACACAAATTTTAACCAATTTTAAACAATAATCTGCCTTCTGTATTCAAAATAATGAAAGTAAATGAGGGCTGGGGCTGTCAAGCTTTGAAAAGGATTCACTTACACCACATTGCAAGTTATAGCTTTGCATGATGAACAGACTGAAATTTAAGTAGTTATTCTGTGCAAATCTTCACTTTAGTGGGTTGTTTACCACTGTGACCGGATCATTGAGTCGGTAAGTTGTACTCGAGGACCAGATCAGTCCAATTCATGAACGAATCATTCAAACCGGTTTAGTGGACTGGATCAAATGATTCATAGAAAAGAACGATTTAATTCAAAGGACTATTTCTTCACAAACTGGACATTACTGTTCTCATAAAGACATCAAGAGAAATTGAGTGGATTTAACTATTTCTGACTTTAGAAGACTTTGAATACAGTGCATGAGTCATGGATCTTTTTGTTGTTGTTTTTTTTTTTTGTAATTTTGGACATTCTTGTTCTTATTCACCTTCGTTACTAACAAGAGTGATAAAGGTATGCTTTAAAATTCCCATCTTGTGCTCAGCATATACAGTAGATGAAAGAAGGTCATATGGGTTTACAATAGCTTGAGTTTATATTTTTGTGTGAACTCTTCCTTTAATAAACAAGTGATACAGTCTATAAATGTTGCATTTGGTTTTACTAATTATGAACATTCAGTTTTCTTTAGCTCAGTTTAATGCTTGGCTTTCTCATATTGAGAAGATTTAAAACACTTTTTTGATTTAATAAATCCAGATTTGACTTTAATTTTAGTAATTAATTCCTCACCTTTGCAGTCTTGTCTTTAGAGACTGAGTAAATGTGCCCTTCTTCTGAGGAGATACAGAGGTAGGAAACAGGGGCTTTGTGACCTTTCAAAATCCCTCTTGGTCTTCTGCCATTTCAAAATGTAAAATTACTAGCCTGGCATTGAACATCAGTATTTGATAACACAGTATTATCTATGTATATTTCATATTTTCTGACACCTATATGGATCAGTGAAGAAACTGTCTGAAAGAATAAAAACTGTCTAAGATGTTTAAAAGAGAGATGCCACTTTATGAAGAAGCTATCCTGAGGATATAAGGCATACTTCCCGCCATCCATCCCGCCGGTGACCAAAAGATTTTGCTTCTCACAGAAATCAAAAGTCATGACTCCTTTAGGAACGGTGAAGATTGTTTGTTCTCTGGTTGCCCTCTGTGGGACTTTCATAAACTTTCTCTTTTCGCTCACTTTTGGCAATGCTATCATCTGCTTTTGCATTTAGGTTGATGGATGAATCCATCCTAATTAAAAAAAGATTGTCAAACATTCATACATGCATATCTACTCAAACAGATCACAGCCGACAGATTGCTATTTTCTTCCTTCTGCCATGTTAAACGGACATCACTGAGAAAGAAATGAGATAGAAAGAAACACTGTTTTCTACACACTCTTGGGTGTATCTGAATGTTTAAGTCAGATTTCACCCTAAAATCAATACCATAAATTACATTTTACATTAATGAATGCTATGTTTAGGATCATTAGGATTTGTTTGTTCTTTGACATTATTTTCATTCAACTAAGCACCCCTATTCTCATTATTTTTAATTATGATTCTCATTACTGTAATACAATAATGAGGAGGAAAATGTGCTTAACTGCCATGAAATAATGTAAAAAAACAACAACAACAACAAAAAAACTGAATAGTCCTAAAAATAGGCTTAATTTTATTCAGGCAAAATATAATTTCTAATGTTTCCTTTTGATTTTGGGGTGACATATAATCCTATTAAATGAGAGAAAAGAAAATAATCACATTATCCCACTGTACTGAAAAAACAAACAAACAAACAAACAAAAACAGTAGAAGTAATTTTTAAATCTTACCTATAACAAGGGCAGAGTCTTCATGCCCTGATGAGGATACAGTGGCTGGTATGCTTTGAAAGAATTTCACCTGAAACTGATAATAAAATATTGTTACATTTTAGATGCTTATTTTTTCTTTGGGAAAAGAGAGAAAGAGAGAGAGAGAGAGAGAGAGATGATTATAAAAAAAGTATTTCATTGTCAGTATCTAATGCACTGACGGAATATTTGCATTTGAACAACACCAGGATGAGAAGACAATGAAATATTTAAATGAATAATAATAATAATAATAATAAATATTTAACCTTTGACACACAGTCTTGGTGGACTTTCCATCTGATAAATGTTATTTCTGGAGACACAATTGGAGGCTTATGTTTGGCACGTTGTCAACCTGCGGCAATCTTTTCCACAATCTAGAACATAAATGCATTTAAAAAAGCTTACAAAATATACTACAAAGGACAGTACCTATGCCTGTTTGGTTTTTGCTTATGTTATCAGAATAAATGTGTAATTTAAAGTGTTAGTTCACCCAAAAATGAAAATTCTGTCATTAATTACTACATACTAGAATGAAAATCGACCTATTTTTTTTTTTTGCGCACAAAAAGTATTCTCGCCACTTTATAACATTAAGGTTGAACCACTACAGTCACGTTGACTGTTTTAACAATGTCTATGGACGAGTCATATACCTCTCGGATTTCATCAAAAATATCTTCATTTGTGTTCTGAAGATGAACGAAGGTCTTACAGGTTTGGAAGGACATAAGAGTGAGTAATTAATGACAGAATTTTCATTTTTGGGTGAACTAACCCTTTAAAGCCTGGACTCAGTAGCGTGTTTACCCACCACACAAAAATTTATTAAAACCATTTATAAATCATAATACAGCATAGCATTTTTAATGATGGCATTATTAAAATAATAATTAAAATAATAATATAATAATCTCCTCGCTTACACAGGAGAATACATAAATAAAAGTTTAAATCCTCGCTCTGAGTTTGCATGTTCTGAAATCCACATATTCTTATTGTCAAGAAATTACAGTGGCTATAGCATTTCTGTCATAAAGAAGTGGCCGAATATTGTTATTTTCTTTTTTAAATCAATATTATATTTTGAATTAAATGCTGTTTGGCCAAAACCAAGAATTTGATCATGTGTAACAACAACAACCACCAGGCTTTTGGCGCCCTCTGCAAGCATTTGTTATAATACATATTATGTATTTAGCCTATAACATTTCAGGGGAATAGACTCTTGATGTATTTAAAGGGTTAAGTTACCCAAAAATGAAAATTCTGTCATTAATTACTCACCCTCATGTCTATCCACACCCGTAAGACCTTCGTTCATATTCGGAACACAAATTAAGATATTTTTGATAAAATCTGATGGCTCAGCGAGGCCTGCATTGACAGCAAGATAACACTTTCAGATGCCCAGAAAGTCAAAATCAAAATAATTTATTCAACAATATCTAGAGATGGGCGATTTCAAAACACTGCTTTGATATCGACCCTTTGACATGTTTCTTCATCATTACAATTAAATAATGGTTTTCTATTTTAATGTGTAAAATTTCTGTGATGCAAAGCTAAATTTTCATCAGCCATTACTACAGTCTTCAGTATCACTGACATGATTCTTCATAAATCATTCTAATATGCTGATTTGATAATCAGTGTTGGAAACTGTTGTACAGCTTAATATTTTTTGGAGCCTGAGATACTTTTTTCAACATTCATTTATGAATAAAAAGAACACTGTTTATTTAAAACAGAAATCTTTTGTAACAATACCGTTCAAAGGTTTGGGGTCAGTGATATATATACACCGATCAGGCATAACATTATGACCACCTTCCTAATATTGTGTTGGTCCCCCTTTTGCTGCCAAAATAACCCTGACCTGTCAAGGCATGGACTCCACTAGACCCCTGAAGGTGTGCTGTGGTATCTGGCACCAACATGTTAGCAGCAGATCCTGTAAGTTGCGAGGTGGGGCCTCCATGGATCAGACTTGTTTGTTTAGCACATCCCACAGATGCTCGATTGGATTGAGATCTGGGGAATTTGGAGGCCAAGTCAACACCTCAAACCATTTTTGTTTTGTGGCAGGGCGCATTATCCTGCTGAAAGAGGCCACAGCCACCAGGGAATGCCGTTTCCATGAAAGGGTGTACATGGTCTGCAACAATGCTTAGGTAGGTTGTATGTGTAAAAGTAATGTCTACATGAATGGCAGGACCCGAGGTTTCCCAGCAGAACATTGCCTAAAGCATCACACTGCCTTCGCCGGCTTGCCTTCTTCCCATAGTGCATCCTGGTGCCATGTGTTCCCCAGGTAAGTGACGTGATGTGATTCATCAGACCAGGCCACCTTCTTCCATTGCTCCGTGGTCCAGTTCTGATGCTCACGTGCCCACTGTTGCCGTTTTCGGCGGTGGACAGGAGTCAGCATGGGTATCCTGACTGGTCTGCGGCTATTCAGCCCCATATGCAACTGTGATGCACTGTGTATTCTGACAACTTTCTATCAGAACCAGCATTAACTTCTTGAGCAATTTGAGCTACAGTAACTCGTTTGCTGGATCGGACCAAACGGGCCAGCCTTCACTCGCCACGTGCATCAATGAGCCTTGGCCACCCATGATCCTGTCGCTGGTTCACCACTGTTCCTTCCTTGGACCACTTTTGATAGACACTGCAGACTGGGAACACCCCACAAGAGCTGCGGTTTTGGAGATGCTCTGACCCAGTCGTCTAGCCCTTGCCAAATTTGCTCAAATCCTTACGCTTGCCCATTTTTCAGACTTCTAACACATCAACTTTGAGGACAAAATGTTCACTTGCTGCCTAATATATCCCACCCACTAACAGGTGCCGTAATGAAGAGATAATCAGTGTTATTCACTTCACCTGTCAGTGGTCATAATGTTATGCCTGATCAATATATATATATATATATATATATATATATATATATATATATATATATATATATATATAGTGTTAGAATGACAGTGACTTGGGGAAAACTTTTTACAGTATTGTTTTTATGTTATTTAATGTTACTCGATGTCAGTTATGGGGCACAAGTGACGCTTTGCAGTTCTTTGTTCAATTTGCACCATCAAAATGAACCAAATGAAAAATTGGCTTCAAACTTTCATTTTTCCCATTTTTCAGAATACTTTACAAATGGATAATTGTCACTCAGTTTAATTTTCGATTCTACAAGTTTGGGATGTTGCATCCGAATCTGATTTTTGAACAAACAAAAAATGACTCATTATTCTGATTTTCCATTTATATAATTACCACCAGTACCGTTGGGGGGTGCAGCGTGTGTTGATGTATTCACCCAGAGCGCTGTAGCGTTATGTATAGATCTATGACACGTCTGGCCAAGCAATCATTTATCGCCTGTCCTACACTATATGTACAGTACGTTGAGCGGTTCATAGAGTTTTACTTTGGACTTGGACTTAAGTAGCATATAAAGAATACGGTCAGTGCTTAAAGGGGCTCTATGTAGGAATGACACACAGTGGTCGAAATAGGTACTGCAGTCCAAATTCAAAATATTGTTTGCCCCGCCCCCTCGTTCAAAGAGGCGGGTGGCCAGCTTGAGGACACGTAACAAGAGTGAGCGCAATTGACAATAAAAGCTGAGAAGACTTACACACTGTAAGCTGATGAGTTGATTTATCTGTGTTTTAATATGCTGTCATTCATAGAGATTTCTAGATGGATGCAGAGGCTTTTTAGGTCAGGTAGAATCTGCGATTCTCTGACCCAGTTTGTTTGCTGGTTTCCATGGCTGCAATACACGGTGTTTTCCGCCAACTGGCAACCTGTGATGTCCAAATACTATTGGATAAACTGGCAGCACGCGGTTTCGCACTGACCAAAACAAAGACATACATTCAGACACGGAACGCACATTTCAAAGTAGAATATCTGGCTGTAGCATTGTTTTTCTGAGAAACAAGTAGGTGAACTTAACATGTTTCCTAAATATCTGCAAACATACTGGGGTATTTTTATGTTTTATTAAAGTAAAAATATTACATATAGCCCCTTTAACTCAGTAAAGTTGGCAATATATTTTCACATAATAATGTCTTTTTCTCATAATAATGAGAAAGTTTCTCGTAATAATGAGAAACTTCCTCATAATAACTACTTATTTTCTCATAATAACAAGAGAATTTCTCGTAATAATGACTTAATATCTCATAATAACGAGAAAGTTCCTCGTAATAATGACTTTGTTTCTCATAATAATGAGAACCTTTTTCTTAATAATGAGAAATGTCTACGCATGCGCAGAGCAGCTGAGCAGAAGGGCGTGACAGGCTAGCGACATCCGCTAGTCAAAGCCATGTAAATGCGAGAACATAGCAAACATGGCACGTTCTGCAAAACAGCTGTTTTCGTTAAAGTCAGTGTAATCTACAAAGTTCAAACTATAATATCATTAAATAACATAAATTATAAATTATCAGTGTATCCTAAATACTTTTCCATGCGCAGGAGATGGTTACCGTGGTAACGAACGAGGCCTGCTTGTGCTCCACGGTGGAAACTGTTGCATGAACGCGACGGCGTACAAAACTCAGATTAACGAAGGAATATGACATTTATTCGTTAACTTCAAGTGTAACGTCCTCATAAAATGTGTGGGTTTATGTGTTAATATTAACATGTAATTCAGGGATGAGTCTAGGCTATTTGATGTCCAGGTTTGCCTAGACATACAGAAATCACCTTTTAAGATCATAAGAATGTATGCAAAACTGCTTGAAAATATGTTTAGCAGATGTTTGTAGACAGCTTTCCAGATGAAGCGTGTGCTTATCATTATCTGTTTGAAATCCATGGATCACCATTTTTTTGTTGCTGCTTGTTACACAAAAATACAAATGAATGTTACAAATGAATAAAAGACTATATCTCATTTACTGATAAATTATCAATAATGTTAATTAATGATATTATAGATTACACTTTTGCAGAATGTGCCACGTTTGCAGAGATTTGACCAGCGGATGTCGCTAGCGTGTCACACCCTTCTGCTCGACTGCTTTGCGCATGCGTAGAAGTTTCTCATTATGAGAAAGTTATTATTACGAGGAACTTTCTCGTTATTATGAGATATTAAGTCATTATTACGAGGAACTTTCTCGTTATTATGAGATGTTAAGTCATTATTACGAGAAACTTTCTCGTTATTATGAGATGTTAAGTCATTATTACGAGAAACTTTCTCATTATTATGAGAAACTAAGTCATTATTACGTGAAAATATATTGCCAACTTTACTGCGCTAAGCACTGACCGTATTCTTTATATGCTACTTAAGTCCAAGTCCAAAGTAAAACTCTATGAACCGCTCAACGTACTGTACATATAGTGTAGGACAGGCGATAAATGATTGCTTGGCCAGACGTGTCATAGATCTATACATAACGCTACAGTGCTCTGGGTGAATACATCAACACACGCTGCACCCCCCGACGGTACTGGTGGTAATTATATAAATGGAAAATCAGAATAATGATTTCAAAAAGCAGATTCGGACGCAACAACCCAAACTTGTAGAAGCGAAAATTAAACTGAGTGACAATTATCCGTTTGTGAAGTATTCTAAAAAATGAAGCCAACTTTTCATTTGGTTCATTGTGATGGTGCGAATTGAACAAAGAACTGCAAGTCTAGTGCGACATCTAATGGTTAAAACCATATTTTCATACAGGCAACAAATGCAATTTACTTTACACTTTTAGACTGACTGAAACATAAATAAATAAACAAATAAAAAACTTACTTAAAAAAGGAATATTATCACACTTTTCACGCCCACCAAAAATGATGGGCTAAGAGTGTTTCCAAAAACACCCAGGGATCTATTTTAAACGTTATAAAAATCACCAGCACAATGAATCTAAGATAGGATCTTATAATATGTCTATTTTTTTTTTTTGACAGAGTCACGATTTCTATGATAAATTTCACTGCATAACAAGTCTCAGTCAGAGCTTCACCCATCCTGTTCGAGTCTGGCCCAATACAGAGTGTCATCGGTGAGTCACGCAGCCAATCAGAGGACACGATTCAAATAATCAAGCAAAAGGGCGATGTGTCCATGTAACGGGATTCCTCTCACATCTGCGTTTACTGCCATCAGCCACAAAGCCCATGCTCACGGAATCGAGTGTAATATAAACTTCAAAGGTAAAAGCAAAAATTTATCTCTTGCATTTATGGACTTTATTGGGTTATTTGGACTTGCTGTTGCAAATACTTGTGGTTGAATAGAGTGGATAGTTTATAAATGTAACATTTACACGACCGTAGCCTTCTTGCTAACGCGATCCTTCCTCTTTTGTTCCAACAAACAGAAGTAATTCACGAAACACGACAAAGCTTCGGTTTGGTCATTTTAAATATGAACTGACTTTTGAAATAGCCGACATGATGAACGTTTCCATGCGGAATGGTTGGAATTGCTGAATAATATTTTGGCTCGGCTTGACTAGGCACATATGATGATGATGATGATGATGAGGCACAAACACGATGTCTAGGTTTGACTCTTTTTTTTAATTTTTTTTTCTCCCTCTTTTCAGATGCAGTTTATGCTGCTCTTTAGCAGGCAGGGGAAGCTGCGGCTTCAGAAATGGTACGTGCCGCTGTCTGACACACAGAAGAAGAAGATCTCCCGTGAGGTCATTCAGATGGTGCTGGCACGCAAACCCAAAATGTGCAGTTTCCTGGAATGGAGGGATCTGAAAATAGTCTATAAAAGGTTAGGGAACGACACTGAACGATAAGGACTGCATGGAAGGAACAACATATCTATTGTATTTGGCACTTTCCACGATGTGGGTGTTCCCTGACTTTTATTTATTTATTTTATTAAAGGCACAAATTTTGCGTGTTGAGGCATGTTTGATAAACTATTTACCTGACATAAAATTAACCTAGCAAGAAAAGTAGCTAGTTTTAAACACTTCAAATGTCTGTATCTCCCCCTTAAAATGGTGAACATGGTCCATGCCACCTTAGAGATCTTGACCTTCTCAACTGTATTCAGTAATTATAATAACAAGAATGTGATTTTGACATAATATGTTGAATTCATGTTCAGTTCATTTTAGTAAAGAAGTACTTCTTTATTACTTTATTATTATAGAAGTCTACTTTTTCAGCGGCCTTGGTTCTGGAGGTGTTTTTTCTATTCATTTTTCATAGGGATTTTTTAAAAGTCATCGTTAAAGAGTTAAACCAACCAGCTACAAGTTGAATCACACCATTACAAACTTAGATTTGAAGCAAAAATGTGTTTGAAAATTGGACAAAAAGAAAAAGGTACAAGACTGTGTACCTAAAAGCTTTAATGAGGGTGCCCAAGTGTTCTTTTGGCATGAGTTTCTTACCAGGATTCCGACCATTAAACATTATTATTTAAAAAATAACTTGAAATATTGTGGGCTGATGGCTACCATCGATTAACCACCTCGTAGCTCACAGCAGGTTTGTCTTTTATAAAAATCAATCCCCCTATGGAGAAAATAAAGGGGATTTTTACGTACAGACACAGACTGTTGTTCTTTATTTTTGGAAAGTGCCATTTCCTGTCGTGTTATATTTGAGTATGGTTGAGTTTTTTTGTTTTTTTTTTTCATTTAACACAAATGTATTAATTTTTTTAAAGTCAAATCTCAACTTTAGGTGTATTTTATTGCTTAGTGCTACTTTAATTACAGTAACTGAGAGTAACAGTCATATATGTTTGAAATTGTCAACAAGGTAAATGAGAATGACTTCTCAGAACAGAAAGATCCTGTATTTGATAGTTTGTAACACTGTGTAGTTTTGTTCTGTGGCCTGACAGAAAGAGGAACAGTGAAAAGTGTTTCACTTTGTTTGTACTGTTAGTATTTATGAGCTTATTTTGCATTTCAGATATGCCAGCCTGTACTTTTGCTGTGCTGTGGAGGACCAAGAAAATGAGTTGATAACTCTGGAGATTATCCACAGATACGTGGAACTGCTGGACAAATATTTTGGCAGTGTGAGTAAAGTTTTATGTCAGCTTTTGCCTTTCAGCCTCAAGGAGCAATGGGAGACTTTGTTGTTTTTGGCATATTAAAGTAACCATGAAATCAAAATTGACAATTATTATATTTTACAGAAATATGCAGTGCTTATTATAAATGATTTATCTGTGCACATTATTATTGTTTAAAAATTCATATGCCCTCGTAATCTTTAATCAAAACCGTTAACCATTAACTGTTCTCTTCATGATGTTTGTCTCAGCGGAGGGTGGAACTAAATATCCTTCCCAACTGACTGCAAACTGGCATTCAGATCTGCCTGCATTTAGTTGGCAACACCCCACTTCCTCGGGTGTTGCCAAGGAAGTTTGGTTGGCGATCCAATCAATTCCCGAAGGACGAAATCAAATGCCGCCCTAGGTTTTTCACTCTGATATACGTCACAACAGTGAAGAAAAGACTATCGCAACTTCCTTTTTATGCTGACTTTAAAGTGATAATTCACCCCCAAAAAAGACAACTTGTCATCATTTACTTGCCCCTTATGTCTATCCAAAGATACATGACTGTAAAAGTACAAATGACCACCATTAAAGGGTTAGTTCACCCAAAATGAAAATTCTGTCATTAATTACTCACCCTCATGTCGTTTCACACCCGTAAGACCTTCGTTTACTTTCAGAACACAAATTAAGATAATTTTTATAATGTCCAGTGGCTTAGTGAGGCCTGCATTGCCAGCAAGACAATTAACACTTTCGATGCCCAGAAAGCTACTAAAGACGTATTTAAAACAGTTCATGTGACTACAGTGGTTCAACCTTATTATTGTTATGAAGCGACAAGAATACTTTTTGTGCACCAAAAAACAATAACAACTTTATGACAATATCTAGTGATGGGCGAGTTCAAAACACTGCTTCATGAAGCTTCGAATCTTTTGTTTCAAATCAGTGGTTCGGAGCGTGAAAGTCATGTGATTTCAGTAAACAAGGCTTCATTACATCATAGGTGTTTCGAAATTTCAATGGTTCGCGTGACTTTGGCAGTTTAATTCACGCTCCGTGAATAATGTCAGAATTTTCATCTAACTTTTCCTTTAAACCAATGACCAGATCTGTTGCTATATTTTAAGAGTTTCAGATAAACTCATTGTGATACTCACTGTGTGTTTGAACACCAGGTGTGTGAACTGGACATTATCTTCAACTTTGAGAAAGCCTATTACATACTGGATGAGTTTATCCTGGGTGGTGAAGCCCAGGAGACATCAAAGAAGAATGTTCTGAAGGCCATAGAGCAGGCTGACATGCTGCAGGAGGTGAGGATTGCACATAGTGCTCATTCTAAACATGCTTGGGGAAAAAATACCATCAGTTTTTTAATATATGAATGGATTTTCTCTGGTTTTTGAACTCTAACAGGAAGCCGAGACGCCACGTAGTGTTCTGGAGGAGATTGGTCTGACATAAATGTTGAGGACTAACAAACCTACCAATACACTAACACACATATTCCTTTCTTTTTTCTGTGGGCATTTTCTCTATGTCTGTATTTTAGGTTAGCTTGCAGGCAAAAGTAGTGTTTAAAATAATCAGCACTTCCTGCATAAACAGCAAGTTATTGATGCCTGTTTTTCTACTGCCAAACATCTAAGGGAATCAAGGTCATCAAAAAATGAATCTGCGCCACTATCTTAGTAGTTATGCAAATTTCCCATAGTGTTTGACTGTTTGGGAGTCAGGTTTGGATCAGTACATGTGTAGCAAACATTAGCGTCAGCATCGCCACTTTTCCCATGACGTCTTCTCTGTATTAAAACATTACCTCTCACCTTCAGCTGCCTTAAAACACTCATTTCCAGCTCACACATTGTTTGCCAGTATTTTTTGTAACTTTCAGTAGATCCAGTAGAAGTCAGAGGTTCAAGACCAAGACTTGCTAAAGTGTTACGGACCAAACATTATTATTCAGCTCTAAAGGGGAAATACAGATAATGTAAACTTATCATTCAGAATTTTTGGCATAAATTCAATGATTGTAGGCACAAGTAAACCCCAGTATTAGTAAATTCTTGACCAAAAACACTGTAATGATTTGTTCCTGTGAACACTTAATTGGTTCAGGCATATCAGGCATTTGCCATTCTTCTGTTGTTTAGTTTCTAATGCCAAAGAATTTTCTCCACCATCCACATGCCTTTTCCCATAAAATCATGTTTGTATGCTATTGTGTTGGACTGTTTGTCAGACTTCCTCTTGAAAATACATGTCTTTTGAAGCTTAAACAAAACAAATGATGAATAAAAGTCAGATATTGCAATGTGTTGTCCAAATCTTTGACGATCACTTACTAATAAAGAATATTATTTGATGTGTATGCTAATTATTTTTGTAGTTGGCATTGAAATCAGCGGTTCTTATCATTTTAGTCTCCATGGCCCCCCTTAGTCGAGGACAATATTTGAAGGCTCTTCTGTTTACATGTACCTCTGGTACTTCTGTTGTAATGAAAATAAATAAAATTATAATATGACCTCAGTTTATATGATGTAGTCATGTTTTTTTGAGTGTTTTTAAGCATTTTAATTAAAATTATATTAATATAATTACATTTTAATATTATTATTTACCTTTATTTTACCAGGAAGTCACACTGAGATTAAAATCTCTTTTACAAGAGAGAACTTAATTTTCTGTTAATTTAAAACCAATTTTAAGCTCACCAGGTCAGTTTGCAATGACTGAAATGCAGTCTGAAGCTCTTGCACTGCCTGTGTTACAGATGGAGCAAGTGTATAAATTGTATTATCATCAGCATAAAAATGTTTTTTTTTTTTTTTTTTTTGCTTGAATGTCCTTACCCAAATCATTTATATAAATACAAAACAAAATAGGTCCCAAAATGGAACCCTGTGGGGCACCTTTAGATACAGTTTACATACCCTGGCAGAATTTATGATTTCTTGGCCATTTTTCAAAGAATATGAATGATAACACAAAAACTTTTCTTCCACTTATGGTTAGTGTTTGGCTGAAGCCATTTATTATCAATTAACTGTGTTTACTCTTTTTAAATCATAATGACAACAGAAACTACCCACATGACCCTGATCAAAAGTTTACATACCCTGGTGATTTTGGCCTGATAACATGCACACAAGTTGACGCAAATGGGTTTGAATGGCTATTAAAGGTAACCATCCTCACCTGTGATCTGTTTGCTTGTAATTAGTGTGTTCTGGACTTCTGACAGACCCTTGCACCTTTCATGCAGTGCTGCACTGACGTTTCTGGATTCTGAGTCATGGGGAAAGCAAAAGAATTGTCAAAGTATCTGCGGGGAAAAGGTAGTTGAACTGTATAAAACAGGAAAGGGATATAAAAAGATATCGAAGGAATTGAGAGTGTTAAAACTCTAATTAAGAAGTGGAAAATTAGGGGTTCTGTTGAAACCAAACCATGGTCAGGTAGACCAAACTAAAATTTTAGCCACAACTGCCAGGAAAATCGTTCGAGATGCAGAGAAAAACCCACAAATAACTTCAGGTGAAATACGGGACTCTCTGAAAACATGTGGTGTGGCTGTTTCAAGATGCACGATAAGGAGGCACTTGAAGAAAGATGGGCTGTATGGTCGAGTCGCCAGAAGAAAGCCATTACTACGCAAATGCCAGAAAGTGTCCCACTTACAGTATGCCAAACAGCACAGAGACGAGCCTCAAACCTTCTGGCACAGTCATTTGGAATGATGAGGCCAAAATTGAACTTTTTGGCCACAACCATAAACGCTACATTTGGAGAGGAGTCAACAAGGCCTATGACGAAAGGTACACCATTCCTACTGTGAAACATGGAGGTCGATTGCTGATGTTTGAGCTACAAAGGCACAAGAAATTTGGTCAAAATTGATGGCAAGATGAATGCAGTAGGAAAATTTGCACTTATCAGCCTGGAAGCTGCGCATGGGACGTACTTGGACATTATAACATGACAATGATCCAAAACACAAGGCCAAGTCAACCGGTCAATGGCTACAGCAGAATAAAGTGAAGGTTCTGGAGTGGTCATCTCAGTCTCCTGACCTCAATATCATTGAGCCACTCCGGGGAGATCTCAAACGTGCAGTTCATGCAAGACAGCCTAAGAATTTACAGGAACTGGAGGCTTTTTGCCTACAAGAATGGGCAGCTTTACCATCTGAGAAGATAAAGAGCCTCATCCACAACTACCACAAAATACTTCAAGCTGTCATTGATGTTAAAGGGGGCAATACACGGTATTAAGAACTGGGGTATGTAAACTTTTGATCAGGGCCATGTGGGTAGTTTCTGTTGTCATTATGATTTAAAAAGAGTAAACACAGTTGATTGATAATAAATGGCTTCAGCCAAACACTAACCATGAGTGAAAGAAAAGCTTTTGTGTTATCATTCATATTCTCTGAAAAATGTCCAAGAAATCATAAATTCTGCCAGGGTATGTAAACTTATGAGCACAACTGTACATCAAGAAAATCAGATTTGTGATCCTCCACATGAACACACTTGAGTCCCATCTGCCAAATAATTTCTGAACCATTTCACCGTCCCTGGTCCGAAACCAGCACTGCTAAGTTTGTTCAACAGCAATTCATGATCCACTGAATCAAACGCCTTAGATCCACAAATAAGGCTGCGCAGTGCTGTATTCTATCCAGGGCACCAATAAGGTCATTTATCACCACTGTAGCAGCAGTAATGGCACTATGGCCAGTTTTAAAACCAGATTGAAAAAGAATTTAAATATTATCAAAAAAACTGTTTTAACTGTATATTTACCCGAGATTCAAGAATCTTGGCCAAGATTGAGAGTTTGGAGATGGGACAGTAGTTGTTCATGTCTGAGGGATCATTAAATAATTGGGAGAACATAAGCAGCTTTCCAAATTTTAGGTATAGAATTCAACAAAAGACTGATTTAGACTTTCTAATCATCAATGTGCACTTGTTTTAAATATATACCAATCAGCAGGGGTGTTTGAAAATCTGGCTTGCACCCACAATTTGTTTCTTAAATGAATGAACTCTAAAGACTATCTGAATATGTTATCTGAAATAAATTTTTAGACTTATTGAGGCCCTCTTGAGAGTTTGCCCGGCCCCCTAGTTGAGAATCTCTGATCTAAATCCTGATCTTATTGTGAACAATTAATGCATACAATTCATTTTGTAATATTATTTGACATTTTTTTTAGCTTACTTTTTTTTTTTTAGCTTTTTAATCAAAATATCATAATTGGAATAATTTTTCTCTAGTAATGTATGCCAGACTTCTCCAATCATTTAGCCCGCTTAAACCCTGCCTCTTTCTTACAATTGACCCGAGCTTGGATTCAGATCCTTGTCCATCCAATCAACAACCAATGGATAGAACCAAGTCCCCCACCCAAAATGTATATTTTTTTTTAATAATCAGTTTCACTCCGATGTACGTCACAATATGGAAGAAATTATCTGTCGCTACTTTTGTTATATTGCAACTTTAAATAAAATGGCAAAAATTAATCCCCAAGAACTGCTTACCCATGTAACATCTTTGAGCACCCCAATGAAAATGAACAAAAATATCATTTTTACCACCATCACCAATAATTTTAACAAGATTTCAGAAAACGCTAGATTTAATTACAAATGTACAGGCAATGTATTCATCAGCAAAAATCATGAAAGCTAAGCATTTTGTTATGCAAACTAAAATAACAGCTGCTTTAAGACAACAGAAACAGTTTGTGTTTTTAGGTAATCTATCCAGATTGTGTGATGCCATCGGTAGTGTCCGTAACTGCACACTGGATTTCCTCTTCTGGATTATGAAACTCCAAAGTTGAGGTCTCAACTTTATCTTCTGGTGAACCAGTGCTGGATGCCACAGCTGTACATTCTTCAGCAGGAGCTTCTGATTTAGACGCCGTTTTGTTACACTCCTCATTCAGGGAGTCTTCGTCAGACCCCGCAGATGAGCTCGAGCTGCGTGATTTACTCTTTTTTCTTTTGTGTTTCTTTTTACCCTTTTTCTTCTTCTTGCTCTTTTTAGAGTGCTTGTGCTGTCGTGTATCAATTCGGTCAGAGTTTTCTGGGCTTTGGCTTTCTCTTCTGTGACTCCGTTTCACAGAACCGTTTTTAGAAACGTGGTCCGGACTGTTTGATTTTGACCTCTTCCTTCTCGAGTCTGCTGATGAATATTCGCTTTGCTTTAACCGGTCTCTACTGCGGGATCGGCTCCTGCTCCTTCTGGATTGCTCTCTCTGAGATCTCCTTATTATTGATTGCTCTGACTTCCTTCTCGCTCTGCTTCTGCTACGACTCCGCCTTTCACTGTTTCGACTCCGCCTCTCTCTGCTGCGGCTCCGCCTTCCCCTGTAACTATACCGCTCACGGCTGTGACTCCTTCGATCCGTCCACCTGCGCTGGGATCGTTCAGGGCTATTTCCACGCTGGGACCACATTCCATCTCTGCCACCCGAATGCCGACTAGAAAAGCCTCCACCGCGGTCAGGGGACATGTGAAGATCACGGTCTGCCTCCCAGAATTCATTGTCTGGATTTCTGAATACATGGAGGAAGTTGCAGTGTTTCCCCTTTGGACATTTCCGTCTGTCGAAAAGTCCTGAGAAAATATAAGAAAAAAAATATAGGCGTATTAAAAAAATAATAAATAAAAAAGGCTTAAAATAATGACAAAGACAGTACTACTTCTCTTTTCCTTACCACATATGGCTGTTTTCCATCTAGTTACTGGGGAGAATTCACATTGCAGTTGTCTTCCAGCATACCAACGGCCATTAAACATCATGAAAGCCTCTTTACATTGTTCCTCTCTGCAGGCATACAGAGATATCAAAAATAAAATAATATTTACAACAACTGTAATTTACTCTACAGCAGTGACTGTAATAATACTGGACTTACGTGTCATACTGAACGTAAACGTTTCCTCTCAAGTGAGGTTCAAAGTTGCAGCTCACCTATTAAAATATGGAGAAATAATTTTGTTAATTTTACAAAACTTATTTTTATTAATATAATATAAAAAAAATATATTTTTTTAATTATTATGAAATTATATTTAAAAAGAAAAGTTTGTTAACAACTGTTTTACTGAGTTTTATTTTTTTTATAAACAAAGAAAAACAAGAATAGAAAGCAAAAAGCAACTATACAAACCTAGAACCCACCCCTGGTAGACTTCAAAAATAGAGAACTAGAATATAAACATAGAATCTAGATACAAAATAAATAAAATAAAAATAAATAAATAAACTAAAAAAAAGACATCGACAAAATATCAGAAGCAGCATGCCATATATTCACAGTCTTGACGTGGGATCCATGTATACGAGAGGTTGAGAGTTTCATCGATATAATGTCCAGTCATCTGTCCATTGTGCGAGGAAGATTCCAGCGGTTAGCTAGCTTCTTTTTTTTTTTTCTGCTCTGAGAGCAGCTAACAGTAAACATCTTTGTTGAACAGATAAGGGAACATCCCAAAAATCATTCAAAAAAGAAATGACGTTGAGTCAAACATCAGTGCCCAACAGATATAAGTCCAAAAAGGTGTGAGAGAGGGACACTCTCAGAAGAAGTGTAAATACGTGCCCTGGGATCCTTGAGAACACAGATTACACTTAGAAGAGAATGTCAAATCCATATGGTATCGCTTCAGAGGATTTAATTAAACGCTATGTAATAATTTTTTATGGTTAAGGTTCTTATAAGACAGCTTAAATTACTGATCAGAAAATAAATCATGCGCATCCTCATTAAGATCCTTGGCCTAAACAGTTGTAATAGATAAGGGTTTGTAGGAATGCTCAAGAAGATAAACCCCCAGTTTCATAATAGACAAGGCTTGAGCTAGTCCCAGACTAAAATATGTGTTTGAGCCGTTTTAAATGAAAGCAACTTGCACTGACAGATCTTAAAATATGTCAGTGCCATTGTTTTGTCTCAAGATGCACACCAGTAATGTTTTTTTCTAAGGCACATTTATAAAAGCTACTTAAATACCCTAATTGAACTAAGGCCTAATCCTGGCTTAGTCTAAGCCCTGTCTGTGAAACTGGGCCTAAGATAAATAACTGAAACAGAAGAGGGAGATTTCTCAGAAGGAAGAATTTTACACAAAAGGTGAATAAGTAAATGGGAGTCCCAAGGCACCCCATATGCCAGAAGTCTGGTTTGATATGCAATCTGATATGCAAAAACATAAAAAAGAGGTACCTGGTAAATTATATTGGGCTTTACTGAGCTGAAAGAATTTCAGACCACTATCATCATAGATATGCACCCTTTGCGGCCAACGCAAGAAGATTATTGATTATAAGGAGAGATTGTAAACTGTTGCGATCGCCTTTCGACTTCTCTCCATGTGGAGAGGAGATGAGTTACATTAGGACCAAACTGTGATTTACACTGCCTAAGCAGGACCTCCGAAAAACAAGATGCTTCAGTTCATACAGATAAACAATAGACTTCTTAATTGCTCTACATGACACAGAAGCATCAGGATCAAACCAGACTAATACACTTTAATAATATTTTTTCATTTATGTTGGTAAGTTGATATGTTAACAACTGTTCTTCAAATGTTATGTTATGTTGATACATTTTAGGCTTTTTGTTTTAGTTACCTTGAACTGTACCACCCTCCCTGCGTTCTTGAACTCTGGCAGAGCATCTTCATAGAAATCCAGGAACTGCTGGTGTGTTTCCTCCTCGCTGTACTCAAGACAGGCATCAGTGTCATAGTCATCACGTCTGCTCTGCTCCATCCCGAACGTCACAAACATCCCCCTCACCATCAGAGTGGTGCTGGATGTTGGGTGCTCGTGCTTTCGGGAGCAGCTGTTTATTACACACAGTAAAAAAATAAATAAAAAATCATCATCTAGAATCATCATCATCTATGGCAAACTCCTTGAAAAGAGCAGTTTAGGAAACACTTACCGGTCTCCAAACCTACAAGCACCCGTTTTAAGGAAGAAGGGGCAGTTTGCCTTGTCCTTTTCAGTTCCATAATCCTTTGGGGCATCAGGGTTTTTCCAAAGACCACCATTTTCCAGCTAAATTCAACAAAATAAGGAGACTTTTCATGATTTCATGATTATTGCAAACATAGAACTGCATTTTCCAACATACATTTGACATGGAAAGCAAGAAGTTACCTGACTCTCAGCTTGATCCAGCATTTTCTGTACCGCTTCCTATAAATGGTGCAAACATACACAGTATGGCGGGTGAAATTGTGTGGTGTGCAAGCACATGTCTGTTAGAATTGGTTAAGACAATCTGGCAGATAATTTGTACGTTATGGACTGATATTATAAGTATTTTGTCATTCAAATTTGGCTGTTTACAAAACATGTTCTCTATTGTGGCATCAGTAAGCAAAATTATCACTATACACCCAGCTGACACGAAAAGATACATGTTCTTCATTGGAAGTGGACACTTGCTGCATTTTAAATCGATTTTGTGTATCTTAGTTAAGGAAATGAAATTAAGGAAATTTGCTAAACAAACAAAATCACACACTGTACACATGAAACCGATACTTCTAGCATGTGGCGTGTATGTAAAACCATGATTGACAAACTGATTAAAACTTTAAAGGCTGATTTGTTGCAGGTAGCATGATATCTGATAGAGGATATATGTAGACATCAGCATCTTTATCCTCCCAATGCAGGGATCACCTCTCTCTGTTTCTTCTCCTGTTCCTTCTGCTCCCGCTCCTCTTTCTCTTTCTTTTGCTGCTCCTCCCATTCTTCTCTTATTTTCCTCTTTGGTTACAGAAAAGCAGATATTGGAGCATTATATGTATATCTTAATTGAGATTTGTCCAGGCCATTGCAGAATGTCATGGATTTAATGTCAGCAATTTTCTTGCTATTTAAAATATATATATTTCATATATATTTTAAATAACAAAGAGGTCCAGAAATTGCTCACCTCTTCTTCCTCCTTTCTCTTTTGTGCTGCCTCTTCTTTCTCCCTCTTCAGCCTAAATTCTTCTTGTGCAATCTTTTCTCTCTCCATCCATTCCTGGTGTAATCGCTCACTGGATTGTAGCACAAAACAGTGCAACATATATTTGTATTTTGTTCAATTTATATTATTTTATCAAATGAAATTAAGATGACAAACCTCTGCTCATCATCCTTCTGCTCTTCCTCATCTTCAGGCTTGTACTCTTGGTACTCTTCATTTTGTGAATGACCAAGAGCTGAAAAAGATGAGTTTGTTACTGAGAGCTGACAACAAATGCTACATTATATATATATATATATATATATATATATATATATATATGTGTGTGTGTGTGTGTGTGTCTAAAATCAAAATATAAATTACCTGCTTCTCTTATTTTAGCAAGAGCTTGACGTTTCCTTTTCCTTCTCTCTCGTTTAAGAACAGCTCGTCGTTGTTTTTGACTAAAAATTAGTTTAAATAAATGGTGATAAATGAATAGCAAAAATATAAAAAATTCTGATAATAATTTAAACATAGCTACAGAATAAAAAGCTCCATACAACACCTGAGCACAACAGCAGCAGTTTCACACTCATCTAAGCGACTCTCAGAGTCCTGCGTCTCTGACGGGTCTGTCTGAATCGAGCAACAATCATTATCTGTCATTTTAAACCACTATTTACACATTACACAGGTAGACAACAACGGCAAAAGCGCTCCATTAAGGCAACACATTTCACACCAATCATATAACGCGCGCGCAAAGATGACATCACATTTATCGTCGTACTCTAAAAGCGTGTAAACGCGCATGCTCAGATTAGCATTGGGAAGACAATTCACTTTAGCGAATCGATTCATATGAATGGCTCGTTTCAATTAACCTGTTCGATTGAATATGAATCAATTGAATAAACTGAAATGTTCACTGATGTTTTTTGTTTCATCATTGTCCTTTGTTGTTCCCAGTATTAATAATAATAATAATAATTCATATTTATTATTCACAGTATTGCCAATGAGTACATTTCACAATTCTCCTACTCAGCAAAGCTGGCTATCAAGCATTTTTTTTGAGAACCAAGAATATTGTACAAACAAGAGAGATATGTTTAAATGTCAATTTTAAATCGTTCAAACATAGATATTTTCCATTCGATTTGACTTCATGAATATAATAATGAGTAATTATTATAACTGAATCAAATACTAAACGTTTCGTTTATC